>ML677384.1:8016179-8134793 GCA_007922305.1 Dermatemys mawii | reverse complement strand
TTTTATAATATATATAACGCAAGAAACTGTTTAAACAATATTATTAAGGTTGCAAAGTCAAACACTCAAAAGTGAGGAAATGCCAGAATTAAGGTTGTTTGTGCTATCTTAATTCAGCCCCATTGTGTGTATGCATTATGATATAGTATTTAATTACATGATCACATGCTATTTTTCCCAGAACCCCTGCCAGCTTCCAGGTTCAGAATGAAGAGTGCTCAATTAATGAGCAGATTGCTTCTTGTTGAATATGTAGTCCTATCCCTTATTGACAATTCATTGCTGAAACCCAGCTCTGAAGACATAATTCTAAATTTCGTCATGGTCTGTTCAGCGGCACTCGTGCTTCAAATACTAACTTATTTATTTTCTCAACACCCTGGTGATATGAGAGGTTGTTATCATCCATATTTTACAAACTGGGAACTGAAGCACAGAGAGAGTAGGGTCAAAAGTATCCACTAATTTTAGGGGCCCAAATTGAGACATACAGGACCTGATTTTTCAGAATATTTAGTATTATCTAGAACTTGATACATTCAAAGTGAAACTCCTATTGACTTGCAATTGTTGGTGCTCAGCACTTCTGCCAATGAGTCTCCAGGATCTTAAATCCAAGAAAATGAGGAACAGACAATTGGTGACCATCTTTGAAAAGTTTCACTTAAGTGACTAGCCCAACATCACACAAACTGTGGCAGAGGCAGGGATAGAATCTAGTTCTCCTGAGCAGCATTCAACTGTTTTAACCATGAGACCTTCCGTTCTGTTCCTGCAGTCCCCTGCATCATTCACAACAAACCTTCCAACATCTGCTACAAATGAGGCAGGGGTCCTACAGACAATAGCCTCCTTCACTACACATTATTGATTCATTCCCAGAGCAGGTCAATTCTGTGCACTGAATGAGTCGGGTCCTTTGAGGGGGGGAAAAGTCGTCATGTAATTTATTTGCATAAAGGGGGACCAAATTATGATACCTTACTTGTGTCATTTCCTAACATTTGAGTGCTTGACTTTGCAACCTAAATAATGTTCTTTTAACATAGTTTGGTTTGGCTTTGTAATTTCCTAGGTCTTTGAAAAAAAAAACATCCAGCAGAGTCAGGTTAGTGGGTGACACTTGTATCGATATGTAGTTCCTGTGTTTGGGGTTTATGTTGGTCTTAATTCCATATGTTGAGTTTATTTTGCTTTTTTTTATTCGTTGCGTAAACTATCCCAGCTGCCATTCTGCCTACTGATTCCTAGTTTGAAAGTTTAATGTAGGATTCGTGGCAGAATTGAATCTTCTGGGGACTTGAGGGACTTGAATAAGAGGGCAATGGTCTGGTGTAATAGCTTGGGAAGGTGGCCCATGTGTAGGGAGTCACGTGGAAGAAACTATGAAGACAGCTAGGGGAGAATCAGAAGAACAGGGCAACAAGACCAGCATCATTTGACAGAGTGGAGAGAGTAAAGGAGTAGCAGGGGTAGGGAGCGACAAGATTTGGTAATAGGGAAGAGCAGCATTCTATAGGGACTTGAACGTGGTGACAAGAAATGTGAATTTAGTGAGGAGGGAGGTACCAATAAAGGAGTAAAAGGGATTGGTGATATGTACAGATTGGCCAATTCAGAAGGTGATCCTAGTAGCTGTATTTTGTATTTCCCTGGAAGGGAGTGACATGGGTGTAAGCAAATAAATAAGCATGCTGATGAAACTGCCATAATGTCAGAGGTGGTCCCTCTGAGGTAGGGTTGAAATATATTGGTGGGGAAAGCTTGTATTTCCACTGTCTCTGCAAACTCATTCTGTAGATGAAAAGGACTTTGATCTCTAGGGTTGTCAGCCTGGCACCTCTCTCAAACAATAGTGTTACTTTTTAAAAAATGAACACAGAAATATGTGCTATTTAATATTTTAAACAAGATTTCAGGGCTCAGAGAGGATGAGAGAATGGGAACAGTTGGCTACCCTGGCTATTGGGCCTTTTTTATGAAGACTTGGCTGATTTTTGTCTCATTTTATAGTTCACCTCCTACTCTTCTTTCCTGCAGTGCACATGCTAGAGGAAGACTTGTTTGTTAATATTTAGCATAGGCAGTTTCTGATCATGCTCATACGCTTACCTAACAGCAAAGCAGGAACGCTAGAGCCCACTCAGTCTGCTATGTGCAGCTGCTTTGAACTGCATTCCGGAGGACCAGGTCAGGGAGGAAACTATGGCATCAATTCAGTGATGTAGAGTTGTATGCACACTGGGCATAGGCAGACTACTCCTTCACCACTGTTCACAGCTGGTGAGTTGCTCCAATGGCTGGTAACTCTTATATTTCCTCTTTTTGCTTCATTTTCAGCCTACTGTTCTCTTTCCTGTCCTATGTGTCTATTTTCCACTTGCTCTGTCCCTGGGTTGTGTCTGTATTCCTTTCTTAGCACATTCCCTCTAATTCCTATACAGTAGCTCCTCTCTTAACATTGTAGTTATGTTCCTGAAAAATGCGACTTTAAGTGAAACAGTGTTAAGTGAATCCAGTTTCCCCATAAGAATTAATGTAAATGTTGGGGGAGGGGGAGAGGTTAGGTTCCAGGGAAATTTTTTTCACCCAGACAAAAAAATAATATATATACACACACACACACAGTATAAGTTTTAAACAAAAAAATTAATACTGTACACAGGGATGATGATTGTGAATCTTGGTTGAGGTGATGAAGTTAGAGGGTAGAAGAGGGTAGAATATTTCCCAGGGAATGCCTTGCTGCTAAATGATGAACTAGCATTTAGCTGAGCCCTCAAGGGTTAACACATTGGTGTTAATGTAGCCTCACAGTCTACATGACAGCATGAATGGAGGGAGGGGAGACAGCCTGGCAGACAGAGACACACACCCTGTGTGTAGGAGAGAGAAAGAGAGAGAGATGCACATTGCCCCTCTAAGTAAGCTGACACCACACTCTAAGGGCTTGGCTACACTTGCAGCTATAGAGCACTTTGGGTTAAACCAGCCTTTGGAGAGTGCATTAGAGAAAATGTTCCAGTCTGTCCACACTGAGAGCTGCAAGTGCACTGGCACATCCACATTTGAAGCACTTGCAGCAGCATTGAAAGTGGTGTATTATGGGCAGCTATCCCAGCACTCAAGTGGCTGCAACATGGTTTTCAAATGAGTGGGGTGGGGTGGAGTGTGTTGTGTGTATGTGGGGGAGAGAGAGTGGAGTGCTGAGAGCATTTTTGGAGTGCTGAGTGTGTTGTCAGCATGTTGTCCTGTAAATTCAGACCCCTCCCCCGCCCTCTCACTTACTCAGTCAAAGCAAACAGTAAATGTTTGTTGGCTCAGATAAGCAGATAAGCAGCCACTGTCTGAAACGGAGCTTTGAAAAGGCCATTCCGCATTTCTGCAGTGATTTCACAACAAAGAGAAGAGTGACCACTTGACTTAAGGGGATTATGGGGCGTTTCCAGAGGTCAGTCAGAGTGCAGTAATGTAATTCCTCATCCACACTGGCCCTGAAGCGTCTCACCCAATACGCAACAGCCGTTAATCCTCTCGCTGAGGTGGAATACAAGGAGCGCTCTATCCAGGGAGTCAGAGCGCTCTACATGCCTTGCCAGTGTGGATGGGGAGTAAGGTAGAGCACTCTGGGAGGCTTTATTGCGGTATAAAGTGCCAGTATAGCCAAACCCTAAGTGCGTAGCCTTTAAAAAGATCACGAAGTTGAGGCTGCGGCCAGCCCTCTCTCTCCTGAGCCCTATTGTGTCTCCCTCCTGCTCTATATGGAGAAGGGATAAGTTGGGGGCAGGAGTAGGGGGGAGAAGGACACCCTGACATTAGTCCCCCTCTCCTCCTGCCCTGCAAAGCAAGCAGGAGGCTCCCGGGAGCCAAGGCAGAGGGCAGGAGCAGCACATGGCAGTTGTGGGGAGGGACTTCTGAACTGTCCAAAACTGGTAGTCTGCTGGGCTGTTGCTGCACAGTGAACTTAGGTGAGCAGGGAGCTGATGGGGGGCTGTCGGCCTACCTGGTTCCAAGCCCCCACCAGCTATCTGCAATACGCTGCTTTTCCTGCAAGCAATGGACAAAGCAGGCGGCTGTTAAACAGCATTATAAGGGAGTATTGCATAACTTTAAACGAGCATGTTCTCTAATTGATCAGCAACATAACAAGGAAACAATGTTAATTGGGATGACTTTAAGTGAGGAGTTACTGTATCTCTGTCCCTTTCCTCTCTGCTCTCCTGACTTTCTGTAGTTTGTGCTTACTATGGAGAGCCAGGGAACCATAATTTGGCATTCTCTCTGCTGTACTCCTACTCAGCAGCATTTCCCTTAACAACATCAATGCCAAAATAAAATGGAAACTGAGAAGTGTGCCAGCTCTATCAAGCTGCATCCTGTGGAAAGGAGCTACTCTGGAAGGGTACGCAGTGCTACTGTGCAGGCATCTATAATACTAACTGTGAATTTCATAAGATCCTTCCACCTGCAAGATTTAAATGCGTGGCAAAAATCGTGCAGAGCTCAGCTCCCTTCCCTTCAATCTCCAAGCCCCTCATTAGTGTTTCATCACTATGAGTGGATCAAATGGCTGTGCATTTATGTTGTATTAATAAAGTCATGGAGGTGGAAAGCAATGGATATGAAACTCAGTACATGCCCAAATGTTTGAGATTGAGAATAAGGACTATGAAGAAATTAATTCCCAAGTGTAACTCTACATCAGTGATGTATTACCAAATTTGAAACAAGTTTCTCTTTTGGTAATTTAAATTTAAGGTATCATTTCTAAATGCAAGTGAATGGATTTTCCTACCTTCCATTTAGCAGTCAAACACTGCCAAAACATATTTTGGTGACTTTTCCTTCATGTAATAAGTTGCATACTAGTAAATGAATCAGTTATCCATTCACCCTTCTTTGTACTTACCCAACCTTGTTTTTCCCCTCGACCTTTCATTTTTGTTCCCCAATTCTCTCACCTTCCCACCACTTGCCTTTCCTTTCTCTTCCCTAGAATTCTATGTTCAGCCTCTCCTTAAAAATACCTTAAATAGAATCCTACCTCTCCACCTCTGATTCTGTCTCCTCAGTTCTGCCTGTACCTCTCCTCCCGCTCTGTCCAGCCTTTCTCCTCACTGCCTCCCGTTCTATTTAGTCTCCCCTCTCCTCACGCTATATAACAGCGTCTCTCTTCCTGATTTATTTGGGCATAAGCTTTTGTGGGTTTTTTACCCATGGAAAGCTTATGCCCAAATAAATCAGTTAGTCTTCAAAGTGCCACTGGACTCCTTGTTGTTTTTATGGATACAGACTAACCTGGCTAACCCCTGATATTCTCTTCCTGGTGACTCTTCTCCTCCTCTGTTGCTGAATGCAGTGAAGCTCTCCCGGCTCTGAAATGAAAGAGTCTGGGGCTTGGGCAGGAGAGAGAGTGAATGTAAGTCTTATCCCCAGTGTGTAGGTGAATTATAGGCTTGCAATACCAAAACTCAGTTGCCTTCACTTTAGTTAGACACAAATAAAGTTTTGATCTCATGGGCTCAGCCAGCAATCTCAAGGGCCAGCAGTGAAAGGCCCAGACCATAGGCAGGAATTGACTAATATTTTTTTATTGTTAGAAAGGCAACAAAACAAAAACGAAAGGGAAAGGAAACTTTGATAAATCTTAAAGTACAGGAAGGTCACCGCCTATCCCACTCCACCTACAGTCAGGAACTTCTGACTTCCTCAGCTAAGTACAGAACACACATTTTATAAAGTATTGTGTATTTGTCTTTGGAACACGGTATCCTCCTGTCACTGTGTTTTTTTTTCTTTAAAGTCAGATTGCTTCTTTAATGTCTTGTCTCATTTTGTATGTGATCTTGTTGCTCATGAAAAATGCCAGACTGGTAGTGTTGGAGTTCTGAAGCCTAAGCTCTGATCTGGAAGGACAAGCAGTAGGGTTGAATAAGTAACTCTGTCTCCATCATTAACTCAGTCCTCAGTTTCACTGGCTGAGATTAGTAACAAGAATGCAAATTAAAGCAAGCTGTTGTGTGTGCTTTTGAGATGTGTCCGCTTGTCCACTGGAAATTGGATACACCCCATCCAAGGTATAAAAGTCCTTGGTCCCTATTAATGTGATCTGTATATGAAGGACTCAGTCTAAAGGTGAAAGGCTCTATATTGCATTGCCAACCTTGTAAGTCATCTGTTCTACCTCTTCTGCTTGATAAAGAAAATAAAGATTAAGGCTTTGCACTGGAGATTCTAAACTATAGAGCAGGGGTCAGCAACCTTTCAGAAGTGGTGTGCCGAGTCTTCATTTATTCACTCTAATTTAAGGTTTCGCGTGCCAGTAATACATTTAACATTTTAGAAGGTCTCTTTCTATAAGTCTATTACATATAACTAAACTATTGTTATATGTAAAATAAATAAAGTTTTTAAAATGTACAAGAATCTTCATTTAAAAATTAAATTAAAATGCAGAGCCCCCCAGACCGGTGGCCAGGACCAGGGCAGTGTGAGTGCCACTGAAAATCAGCTTGTGTGCCACCTTCGGCGCCTGTGCCATAAGTTGCCTACTCCCGCTATAGAGAGATTGGAGGTAGTCAAAGATTTTTCATAATAATTCTATATTCTTTTCCTCCTTAGGCCAATCTGTACTAGAAACATATGCCAGTATAGCTGTACCAGCAAACCCACCTAGTAGAAACACACTTTCTACTACCAAAAATGTGGTTTTGCCTGTGTAACTTATACCAATCCTCATTTAAGCTATACCGGCTTTAAATTCACTCTCTAAATTCTGTTCTCCATTACACTTGTTTATATTTGGGGTAAATACAATGAAGTCAATTCTGAAGCAGGATTTGACTGTCACTGAATGCTGAAGCCCTTTAATAGGAAGAATATTATGATCGGTACTTGTAATTATACTGAGCATGGAGCTAAAACAGTGGTCATCTGTTTTCTTTTATCTAGAGGCTATGCTTAGCTGTAAATACTCAGCTGGAAAGGGTATTATTCCAAGAGTAGAATGGAAGAAACTCACAACCCATGATGTCTCATTTGTGTACTACAAAGGTAACTTAGTAGGTAAGAAGCTGCAAATTTATGGATGGATTAAAATGAAATTGCTAAAATGCAGTTTGGTTTCTTTTCTGAGGAGAATAACAATGACAAAAAAGACTTCCCAGAATTGTTTTTTTGATGCTAATAGCTACTATATCCTTGATGGTATTAAATATTTTAACTTGGAAATGTATATGAGTCTCTTGTACTGTTCCATTAGACTCAGAAATGATATTGCAGGTTCCCTGAATCCTTCTCTAACCTGAGCGCATTTAAATAAAATTATCTGTCCTTATTGAAAACTTTATGATCCTCAGAACATGTGTCTGAAAAATTCTTTAAAATAAAGCTGAAGACTTGAACATAAATGACATAGTAATACATACAGTGTAACAGCATATTTTAAATACACCCCCATTCTTTTTAGGACTTGAACATAGGAATAAATGTTCTTTCTTAAAATAACTTATTTCAGCTTTACATTTTGAGTGAAAAGTGCATCCCTGTGGTACCATATACAAAAACTGCAAAGATTGTGTTAATGCAATATTGGGTTTGTATAGTAATGTTATCACAAATATTCAAGTAATGTAAAAGTCAAGGTTCCCAAAGCCACCATTATTCAGTTGTGTTTCATATGCTGTATGTATTACAATATAGATTTTTACAGCAGAAAGAGTATTACATTACGGGGGAAAGGGGATGAGCAAGGTGTGTCTCACCACAAGAGCATCTCCTTGAGGCCAAGTGTTGAGTAGCAACCCTCTCCCCATCTGACACTCTCTGCCAACAGTCACTCTGGTCCTCCAGTGATCTGCCTCTTCCTGGGACTCAGCCCTCCAGCCAAGTCATGACTGAAGACCCCCCACCCTTTCAGGGTAACAAAATACAATTAAAAGTCCAGACACATCTTGACACAAAAGAGCCTTCTAACCCTTCTTGGGCTATTCCTGAGCCTCTCTTTTAGACTCAGTCTTCAGCCCCACCCTGCGCTCAATAGTCTTTACCTTGGGTTTCTACGCCCTTCTGTCAGCCCAGTCCAGGGAGCCTGTATTAAGCAGTTAGGTCTGCTCCTTTGGATGCACTGCTGTTTCCCAGAGCCATTTCCCACATCTGAGTCCCCTGTGTGCTCCTGTGAAGACTGTACCTAACACAGCCTCTCCTCTGATCTGAAGCTTCTGGCTTTTCCCTGGGTTCTCCCAGACCTTTCTCTGTTGGACCATTGATCCCTTAGGACTAAATTTCTGTGCCTTGCCCCCTTTCCACGGTCCACTAAAGAATTATTCCATCCTTGTGGCCACCTTCAGTCTGCCTTCCCCAGGCTGTCCAGATAGAGCAGGGGTGGGCAAACTACGGCCCGCCGGCCAGATCCGGCCCGTGGGCTCCTCCTAACTGGCCTCCGAGGGCTGGCTGGGAAGGCCCCTCCCCCGCTGATCTCCTCCCATGCGGCCTCAGCAGACCACGTGAGCAGCGCTGCGGGGCGGGGGGCGGCAGAGCTGCACAACCGCATGTCTGGCTCCTGGCCAGACATGCTGCACGCTCCAGGAAATCAGCGCCGCCACATGTCTGGCTTCGGGCCAGACATGCTGTTCTGAGCAGCGGCTAGGTAACAAGGCCAGGGCCGGGGGCGTTGGCTAAGGGGAGAGAGAGTCTCGGGGGGTGGTCAGGGGCCGGAGAATGGGGAGGGGGATTGGATGGTGCGTGGGAGTCCCAGGGGGGCCTGTCAGGGGGGCGGGGGTGTGGATAGGGATCAGGACAGTCAGGGGCCAGGGAGTTGGATGGGGGTGAGGTCCTGGGAGGTGATTAGGGGGAGGGGGATCTCTGGAGGGGATATCAAGGGTCAAGGAGCAGTGGGGCTTAGATGAGAGTGGGGTCTTGGGGGGGTGGTTAGGGGAAGGGGATATCTGGGGGGGGCAGTCAGGGGACAGGGAGCAGGGGGGCTTAGATGGTTGGTGGGGTTCTGGGGGGCAGTTAGAGTAGGGGGTCTCCCAAGGGGGTAATCAGAGGACAAGCGGGGAGGGAGTTCGATGGGTTGGGGGTTCTGAGGGAGGTAGTCGGGGGCAGGAAATGGATGGGGGCTGGATAAGGGGCAGGGGCAGGCTGTTTGGGGAGGCACAGCCTTCCCTACCCAGCCCTCCATACAATTTTGAACTCTAATGTAGCCCTCGGGCCAAAAGATTTGCCCACCCCTGAGAAAGAGGGAACTCCCTATCACCTTTCTTGGGTTTTTCTATCTTCTCTACTCCCAGAGAGTGACTGCAGACTCTACCTGCAGCCCCCCCCCCCTCTTTTTTTAAATTCCTTTGTGGCAGCACAGACTTGACTGGGTAGTCTATAGCCACCATTAGCTATAATTCCTGAACAGCTAGTGGTTTGTATTCTCTTGTCCTGCCCTGTTTTCTTTCAGATAACGTAACACCTTTCTAATACTACCCCATTTTACTGATATTTTTACTAAATAACCTACCGTAATTTTTGTTACCTTATGCCATTTAAATTCTTCAAAAAACTTTCTCTTTATCAAAGCCATTACATACTCAAACAATGATCAGTTGCTTCTTGTACTTCACAGTGCACACATAATCCATCTTTATGTTTGTTTAAAAAAGATTTATGTTTTAAACCACAATGGCCAGTTAATACTCCAAACAAAAACACTTCATTTTTCCTGAACGTGACCTGAAGTATGTCACTATCCTCAGCTCTAGGGTACAGTTCAAAAAATCTTCTTCCTCTTTATTTCATTGACCCAATTTTTTTGCCTTTTTCTTTTTTTAATTTTCTATATTAGGTTTTTCAATTCCTGTGTACTTACGGGTATTTCTATATCAAATTCTTCCATGTCTTGCAGCAATTTTAGCTTCTTTGTCTCTTGGTTTGTTCCCTGTTATCCTGTTATGTGCTGCCATCTAGGCTAATGCTACATATATCCCCATCTGTATTAATTCTGTTATTAGAAATATAAGTTAATTGATTAAATCACTTCTACACACAGAGACACCCTTTTTGTTGTCATAAGGCCTGATACTGAGTCTGCAAAGATGACCATTAGCATAATTGCCAGTAATTCGACATCATGACAGCTACAAAATCAGATAATCTTTTAGATGTACTAATCCCTAATTTTGGTATACAGTATGCCCCCCCTACTCTTATTTTTTCTCTCCCCATTTTTTGTGGATTGCTCTGTGTATATTTGACAAAAACAAGTCCACTTTTCATCTATGTACTGGTAGACTTCCTTTTTCATACCCATTGTCCCCTTTTATGCTTAAATTCATAAAATAATCCAAATCTATATTTGGACATGTGGCTTTCCATTCATAACTAATTTTCCCGTGACTAAAAGTTTTGACTTTGGTTAGCATTTCCTTGTCTTTCACCTGCTGCATCCACATTTTAACTTAAACAGCATGTGGGGTTCTAACACTGTGTACTTTGGTCCACCTGTTGAATTCCCAACAATCCTCATATATATGTGTGATACTTTCACCATTGTAATTCTCATAAACTTTGGCCCAGAAAATTAGGTCTAGTAGCTTTATTTGTGGTGTAGCTAGAATTTCACTAGCAGCTATCTGTATCAACATTGGGTGTTGTAATACATATACCATATGCAACTTCTAGTGCCTGTGCTTACATTAAATCTATTTTTTTTTTAATTTGGATTTTGATGCTGACCCAAAATCTTGGCAGCCATAGTTGATAATTGGTCTGATTTAAGGCTCTGAAAATTATCAGCAGTGTTTTCTTATCCATCCTCCAATTTGTCCCGGCAATATTTTTACACAGGATGATCTTTCCAAAGTGATTTATTATCAGATATTATCTCTAGGAATTTATTGCTTTGAATTATATCTATTTGTTCTCCATATACAATTTGCATACTTTTGTAGCTTTCCTTTTTGTAAAGAATTAGTCCTTTTGGTTTTAGCAATGGAGAACTTGAAACCCTGTGCCTTTCCCCAGGCTGAAGTCTCTCATAGTGCTTTGTTCATTATCTTTTCTTCCAACTCACTGTTCCTGCTTCTAATCCATAGAGCACACTCATCTGCACCTACCCCAGCACTGATTTGCTTTGGAAGATAATTTAAAATACTGTAATATTAAATGAGATCAGGCTAATAATACTTCCCTGCTGCCTCTTCTGCTCTCAACTGTTTATAGTCCTCTTATAGCTACTCCCCAGCTGGGTTTCATCCTCAGTTAAACTTGGCTCTCCCTCCAGGTGAGCCTGGTATGTTAATTGACATCTTATGCCCTTTTGGAGTCTATGTGAAATGCATGCCCCATCACTGTTTGACATCCAATCAGACAAGAAGCAGGAAGAGGAACTAGTAAATTTGTGCAGTGTAGCCAAGTGAATGGTGCTGTTGGATTCTTTACTGACTGTTGTAATTTTTTTTAAAGGTGTTTCTTTATTTCAGATTTTTTAATAAAATGGCCGAAAAAAGGAGGATGGGGAGGGAAGTGAAAAAGCCAGAACTGTCTGATTTGCAGACCTTGCAAACTGTACTGGCTTTGCTAATAGACTACCACATTCCAAATTCTGCATGTTTGCCATTTGTGGAGATAACAAGTTTGACAGGTTGAGATTATAAGATGCTCATGCTATAAATTTATAGAACTGAAAAGTTCTGGTGGTATAGCTTGTAAGTTCCTTAAAGCAGCAAGTGTATCTGTATTTTCATATGTAGCTGTATCCTAAACAAAATTTTCTAGCCTGTATGCTCTGTACAGTTTTCAAAAGGCCATATCATTGCTAAATTTTTTCAAGCCAAGCAAATATATTAGTCTTCAATGAAAACTGACAGTCAAAAGGTACAAACTGTAAACGTCACCTATTTTTATTGTAGCCTTATTTAAAAAGCTGTAGCTATTTTTTTTCTCTTTTCAATGGGAAGTTAGTTTTGCCCTCATAACACCCACACTCCCATAACTCAAATGTCTGAAAGAATTTTGTTCCAAATTTTTTAAAAAAATCACTTTGATCAGAGACAAGGTAGAGAAAAAAATCAAACCACAAAGTGAAAGGTATGTGATAAGGAGACTGTAATGGAGTCTGGATTTTTGAAAGCTTAACTAGAGAGCTTTTGGTCAACATTCTTATCTATAATAAATATCATTTTTAAGTTTCTTAGACTATGCTGATTTCACCAAGCCACCCAAGAGCATGGTGGAAACACATGTACTTCCAAATTCAGGATGGGTCTTGGGATTCCAACTCTCTAGGCTGTTGGAAACTGCCTGTTTCTCATAAGTGATGCCTTTGGTTTGTGAACAAAAGGTGTAGGGTTTGGACTTAAAAGTATTGCCTTGTTGCCCCTAATTTTATTTGTAGAGTGGAAATGATAGTATCTTTGGAGAAAAGTGCCCATATTTATTGTCCTTCAGTGGAAAATGAGGCACAATATTATGAAGATTGAAAAAGTGACGATGATTGATGACTAGATGCATGGTGTGGTTTCAAGACGAGCCGATGATGAACAGTGATATTTTATTTTTATAACATGCTTGATCTGCAAGGAATACTTTTTTAACTGTCCTGTTCTCTTTTAAAGGTGATCTAAAAGGCCGAGCAGAGATGATAGATTCAAGCATACGAATTAGAAATGTGACCAGAAAAGATTCTGCGAGATATCGTTGTGAAGTTAGTGCGCCGGCTGAACGGGGACAGAATCTGGCAGAGACTATTATTACTCTCACAGTGTTGGGTAGAAACTTAACTTTGACTTTGGGTTTTTGTTGAGGTCAATCCTAAGGGCCGGGTAGTAGCAGGAATTCAGTTTGGATATTTTTCCTCATGCACTCGCTTTTATTCATAACATTGTTTGCCAAATGACAATGTGTACCTTCTTTTCTGGCTTCCCTTTAATGCTTTCACAAGCTGCATTTACCTTCTTTTGACCAGCTCTAACAAATAATTGATAATAAGGAACACATCTACCCTCACAGAATCTTTTCTGAAAGTTTGGCCTGTATATTAAGGCTGGGATTTTCAAATGGGCCTAAGGGAGTTGGGCACCCAGCTCTCATTGACTTTCAGGGAAAGAGTGGGCATAGGCACTGACTCTGTGGG
The DNA here is from genome assembly GCA_007922305.1 of Dermatemys mawii. NCBI lineage: Eukaryota > Metazoa > Chordata > Testudines > Dermatemydidae > Dermatemys > Dermatemys mawii. Next base: position 8,121,673 of record ML677384.1, on the reverse strand, counting down.
TGCAGGGGGAAAAATACAGCCAAGCTTTCCAGCCGTTTGGCAGCATTACCAGGGACGGGGGGAGAAGCGGGAATGTAACGCACTATCGGGAGGAGGCGAGGTGGGGGTGGGGATTTGGGGAAGGAATTGGAATAGGGGCAGGGAAAGGGTGGGAAGGGTCAGGGCCTTATGGAAGGGGTGGAGTGGGGGTGGGGCCAGGAGTGGTGGTGGGGGTCGCGCACCTAGGGAAAAGAGGGGAAGTCAGCACCTATGAAAGGGGATACTTAACTCTCATAGGTCCCATGGAATTTCCCAACATCAAAGCAATTATGACAGCTTAAAGTGCATTGATAATCACTCTGTTGACAGAAATAAATCCAAAATGTACAACTGTGAAGAGGCCAATGCTAGCTCCAAATTCTGATTAGGTTACAAGTAAAATTGAGGTCTTCTCCTGTCCACTTTACAAAATTGCACATAGAAATACCGGTCTCTCTTCCAGAGAGAACCCATGTCTGGGCTGGCAGAAATGTTATCTGGACCGAGGCACACTAGCACACTTGTATGTGAAAAGGCTTCACTGGGTATTTTTTAGCATCTGCAAGTACGAAGACTGACTGAGGTTCCTCATAAGCTCTGTATTCATAGGTGCTGAGACTGGCTTGAAGTGATTTCTACTATATATAATTCCTGGGGGAATTCTGTGCCAAAGAATTAAAAATTCTGCACACAATATTTTTTAAATTCTGCAAAATTCTGCTTATATTGTTTGTCAGAATAACACAATGTAATCACACCAGTTTCAGTTATTTTTGGTTATTTATTTCAAAATACCTGTCAGAGAGTATGTCTGTAACAATGCAGACAACAAAAAAGATTCAGGGAATGTTTTTGGACAAATAGATTCCTTATTGGCATATCAATACAGAACACAAAGCAGTGTGGGTATTTTGTTCATTTTTTAAAAATCCATAGTTCAGTGATTCTTGGCCTTTGATGGTGACTCAGCAAATGGCTGAAAAGAGATGTTCAAAGAATTGTAATGAAAAAGTTTTTCCACCAAAAATTACTTCTCAAACTGACATTTTTTTCTGTGAAAATGTCATTTGAAACTTTTTTAAAACCAAAATAATTTTTTTTCTTTTTTCTTTTTTCTTTTTCCTGCTCTTCACTAGCTCAGGGGGAGAAAGAGGGAAAGAGTTGAGGGAAGATGCTCAAAAAATGGGGGCAGGAGGAATTGTTTCAAATAAGTAGAAACGAGCAAAATATTTCAACAAAATGTGAAAAAAAAAATCCATGGAAAGTTTTGCCTGATGCCACATCCCATTGAGTCCATGGAACTAAGTGCTCTGCTGGCAGGATGAGATGGAGAGGGAGGGGTGAGAAGCTGATCTTGGATTGGATGGTAGTGAGAGGAGGGCAGAGCAAGGGAGAGGCAGCAACAGGTTGAAGCGGCTGGGAGCAAGGTGCTCCTTCCCTTTCCAAGATCCTAGAAACCCAAGGATTTTTCTGTGTTCTCATTCCGTGGGGTGTGACCCACTGGTCACCCTCTGGTAATCCCTTTCTTGGCTATGCCTCACCAGTCTGTCCTGTTAATTAATACATCCCGGGGTTCTTTGGATTGTCTTTGGTGCCTAAGCAAATGTTGAAATAGAAATGTGAATGTTAATTTAAACACTTAAACTGCCAAATAATAACTATGTTTTCTTTGTTCAGTGGCCTCAGCAGCTCCATTGTGTGAAGTGCCCAGCTCAGCGATGAGTGGAACAGTAGTACAACTGAGCTGTAAAGAAAATGAAGGGACTCCACCTTCTGAGTACAAGTGGTATAGGAACGGTGTTGCTTTACTGGAAAATACAGGAACAGGCAGTGCTAAAATAGGAAACATTTCTTACACCATGAATAAAAAGACTGGAACATTGGTAAGATCATCTTGTCCAACTCTTTCTTTTGACTTTTGTGTCTGAAAGAAGACTAAATGTATTATTCATATTACGCTATGACCAAGGATCAGGGCCCCATTGTGCTAGGCATTGTACAGATGAGAAACAAAAAAAAAAAAAAAGCCATGCCCCAGAGAGCTCACAACCTACATGTCAGATAGGATACAACAGGTGGAGGAAATGTACAAACTGGGAGGGAGTGGAGTGAAAGGATGAGGTAAAATAATTTAGCAGAGTTTTGCAAAATAAACAGAAGTTACACTTGCCACATGCATAACCAGTGCCAGATCAGGCATCGCAGTACAGGTAAATTTTTTAAGGAGGGATTTAAAAGAGGATAAGGTAGGCATCATCTTTACATACTTCCATGGGGAGGTATTCCCAAGCATAGAAGGTAACATTGGAGAAACAGATGTTTAGGAAATGTAAAAGTGACTTTCCAGATATACTAGAGGGCTCAATAGTGCACCAGTAAAGACTAGGAGCAGGCCCCAAGCCCCAAATCAGCATAGGTATCTTTTCCAGAACTATACATCTCTTTTGAAGAGGCTTCCATGGATGCTTTTCAATTATTATTTATGATAAATTTTAATCCAAGACTTTCCAAAGTGACTAGTAATTTTGGACACCTCATTTTTATACATAATCAAAGTCAGATACCTTAAAGGAGTCTGATTTTCAGAAGGTGAATGATCAGTGCACTCTGAAAACCCCACCCCTTTAAGATGTGTCAAACTGAGAACCCAAAATCACTAGTCACTTTTGAAAATCTTGGCCTAGATGCACAGCTGTAACTCTGAGACAGCGAGTCTAATTTCAAAGCCCATTGAAGTCAATGAAAGGACACCCACTGAGTCTGAAGAGTTTTGGAAAGTCCCCACCTCTATCTTTCTTGTTGTTTATGTGAAACAGTCACCCATTTCATCATACTTCATTTTGTAAAAAAAGAAAAAATAATCCGTAGTTTAAAGAATTAATTGTCTAAATGGTATCAGTATAATGGCCTTCTTCCCCCAACCTCTTAACTTTAAATCACATGGTGATAGTATTTGATAACTAGAGCTGGTTGGGTATTCTCAATCTGAATGATTTTCCAATAGAAATGCAGTTTCCACAAAACTGAAATTTTCCACATGGAAAATTTTGAGTTTTCTGAAAAAATTCAATTTTCCACCAGAAAAATCAAAATAAAATACTTAATTTTGGGTCAAATTCAATGAAATAAAGTGAAACATTTCAATTTCAGAAATGTTTTGTTTTGATTTAAAGGAAAAGTTGAAAAAATGTTTCTGAATAAATTTTTTTGGTATTTCTGTTTGGTTAAATTTCAACTTTTCATCCAAATTTGAGACAAAAACAAAAAAGTCAGAATTTCCATGGGATAGAAATTCTAAATTTCACTCAGCTTTATTGGTGACATTTTAAAATTTAACAGCTATTTAACACAGTTTCAAAGAAGGACACTGGAGAATATTACTGTGAAGCCTCTAATGGAATTGGACTTCCTCAAAAATGCTCTGTGAAGCGAATGCAAGTTGGTAAGTGTCAGAAGCAAATAAGGCAAAAAAAAATCTGTATGACTTTATTGCATGACACATGTGAGAAGCTAAGACAAGGTTCAAATTATACTGTCTTATTCCTCCCGCTGAGCGTTGGAATCAAATGCACTTGCATGATGTTTATTATAAATGCTATTTGTATAGACATTTTGGCTGCTTAAGTCACTCCTCTTCTAAAAAGAAGCAGTAGAGATTATTGTATTTTACAAATGGTTGGTTAGCTCGGAGTATTTTAAAGTGATCAAATGTCCAGCTTTCAGAAGATTCCTAGGCATTAAACGCCACTAAGCATAGTATACACATAAGGTATTAATATTTCAGAATGTTTTTGTGGAGGCTGTAAAGTATGATGTGCAAGTCTTGTATCACATATTTTTTCCTTGAGACATTTTCATGTGAGACTTTAATGCAGCAAGTCATAAAACTATTTCTGATCTTCATTTTCTTATCTGAAAAAAATAGTAATACATGTGACATTTATATCTGGTTAAAGGGACACTGTCAAGTTTGATAGGCCTAATGGTTGTTTAGCTTTCTGCTCCTTATCTGTTTGCAACATCCATGTAACTTGTTAGATGTAGAATTTGTTTTGTAAAGAAGTCCATCTATGATTTTATTCCCTAAAGAAAAAGAATATATATTCCAGCAGCCCAGCACTCTTGAGTAGCTCTGCAAAATCCCACAGCAATACATGCACAAGTGATAGAGAGAAGTTGGTAAGGAATATTACAAGCTTCTAAAAGGTTTTAATCAATAGTGAAGGGGAAAATGCTTCTAATGGATGGATTCTACAAAATACCTTGGCAGTGACCTTTTAACCCAGGGAGCTCAAACTCAGTTTACCTTAGGGCCAGTGCCAGTCCTCAAATCCTCCCAGCGGGCCAATAATGTCACTGAAGATGGTGTTCAGAAAAGAAAATGTTTATATTGTATTTTTTTATTTCAAATTTCTTAGAAATAATAAAACTGTCATTCAACTTTATACAATTCTTTGCCTGTCAGTGAGGTTTTAGTGTTTGCTAGACTCCAGGCAACGTTTCAGTTCTATCAGTTGATTGATTTTTGGCCTCAGTGACTGAGCAGTTGAAATCGTCAGGATTGCACCAAGATGTGCATCGGATAGTTGTGTTCGGTATTTTGACTTGTTTATATTCATTGTGGAAAAAAGTGATGCTGCCTCCATGGCTGACTCTGCCCGGTAACTAATAATGCTGCCTCCATTGCTGACTCTGCCTGACGATTAGTGATGATATCTCTGTCCCTGTCCCCCAGCCAATGGGCGGTGTGGGGGGCAGCGCCTGCAGCAGATTTTGCCGTCAACATGTCTGCATGCGTCTCTTATCCGTGGGCCACAGTGGAGAGATTCTCAGGCTGCAGATGACCCACGAGTTGGGAGTTTGAGACCCCTGTTTTAAACAGTGCTCTAATATTTCTTACTCTTTCAAGATCTGGTACAAAGCCTGCTGAAGTCAATAGAAAGACTTTGGACCATGTTTTTTTAATACATTCATGTTCTGTTACATGCTGTCAAGGCAGAATTCTTCTGCTGGGGTAACATTAATCCAAGTCATAAATTCCTATTTATTGACACACACAATGTGTGTTTTCGGGCCAATGTTTTCAAATCTGTGCGCCTGTAGGTAGGCAACCAAATATATATTTGGGCATCTAAGTAGAAGTGGTCTAATCTCTTTCCCCCAATGTGCACACTTGCAGCTCTCATCGATTATAACGGGAATGGGGATTGCTCATCACCACAAAAAAATCAGGCCAATTCTATCTAGGTGCCCAAATCTGGATTAAGGAATCTAATTTTAGGCACCCAGGTTTGAATATTTTGGCCTTAGTTGTTTAGTTTTTAAAAAGCTTCATTTCCATTCATGTCAGAAGCCGTTAAGTTATACATTTGATTCGACAGCATGAAAATTCTTGGTTCCACAAATATCATTCCATGTCAACATTTTCATCAGTTGTTACATTACTATGGTTTTAATCAAACTAACTTAAAACAAATCTTCTCAAACAGCTTTTTCCATTTACAGGCTTCAGGATATATTCTCCATTTGACATGGGTAACTTGAATGACAACAGGGGTTAGGCACTCTTGTCTCTATCCAGTTTTTGACTTTTGAGATCAAATTAAGAATTTGAGGTGTGTTTAAAAAGCCTTGTGCTAACGAGGGTATTATTTGGTGGGTAGTAGAAGTGAATGGAATAAACTCTTTGAGAACCTTTCTGGTTGCTAGCAATTTACTTGGCAGTCATTTACATATTGCATTCTATAGTTATTGCCACTGCTCTCTGGAATTTTGATAGTGGAAAACTGTTATAATGGCAAGTTTGGGGGTTTTTTAACACTGGATTTATTTTGTTTTCATTTACAGATGACCTTAATATAAGCGGAATCATAGCTGCTGTAGTAGTTGTGGCTCTGGTAATGGCATTCTGTGGCCTTGGGGTATTTTATGCACACAAAAAAGGTTACTTTTCAAGTAAGTTAAGTAAATCTTGCTTGCTTTATAGACATCAGGAAACTTGCTATGACTAAACATTTCTACTGTCTGTAGAGTACACTCCTTTTTCATGTAGGGTCTGATTCTGCACTATTGAAGCCAGTGGAAGTATTGCATCTCTCGTCAGTAAGTGTAGGATCTGGCCCATAGTTATTTGTTCTGCGTACTCCTTTTGATAATACCTCGTTTACTTTTTGCAATAGAAAATGAGATAGAAATGGCAGGCTAGTCACAAATTGCCGCTGAAAGGGAATTTAGGCAAATGCAGAGGGTCCAAGTAAGTTCCACAGTCTTCTTTCTTATGCAAAGTTAAAATAGTTTTAAACATATTAGAAAAAAGTTTAAACATTTTCTCTTACCCATAATTCTATTTTCCACAAATGTTCATGAACTAAGTCTGAGAATTCTAGCTCACCGAGTCAATGACAGATATCTTGAAGTAAATGAACTCTAAGCTCAGGGGAGGCAGAGCCCGGGATAAGTACATGGTTACAAAGTCTAGCTGATTAAAGAAGTTACAAATTCCTTCCTCAAAGCGTGTCATAAAAGGGCTAGTGAGGACCATTGTGGATATGAGAAAAACCAAAAACTCCCTGAAAGACATTAGGTATAAATTTATTTCTAACCAGAATTCTGCCATGTTTACTCATGTACACGAGTGTTCCCATTTATTTAGCAGGGTACCAAATAACAAAAGAAGAGCAACAAAATTACACCTATATGTTACATGAAGTAAATATAATATGCACACATATCAAATGCGTGTGTGTGCATATGTACATTAAAGTGACATTATTGGTGATTTTGGTTTCTAAAATCTGTCCAAGTACAAAGAAGGAATTTTAACAGTCATTTTTAATCTAAGATGTAAGTAGTACTGAAACTTGCATCATGGTGGAAATGAACTTGCTGACTCCATCTGATGGATTGTAATGAAAGTACATGTCAGGAAAACTGATGCTTTTATTAAATGTCATAATAGCTGGGCAACTTCCCCAGGATGTTTACAATAGGGCAGAGGTGGGCAAACTACGGCCCGTGGGACACATGTGGCTCGCCAGCCATTTTTATCCGGCCCACGAGGTTGGTCCGGGGGGTGGGGCCAGGGGCTCCGCCCTCCCGGTCCAGAGTGCCCTCCGAGTGCGGCAAGCCACGTGGCCCCGCCCTCCCGGCTGGGCCAACAGCGGCAGGCCGTGCAGCCCCGAATTCCCGAACCTGTGGCGGGGCCGAGCGCGGCAAGCCGCGGGGCCCTGCACTCCCGGCCGGAAGCGCTGGGCCAACCATGGCAGGCTGCGTGGCCCCGCACTCCTGAGCCCTGGGCAACCGTGGCAAGCCACGTGCCTGCGCTCCGGGCCCAGGGCCGGGTGGAGCACTGAGAGCCTTGGGGCCCCACTCCAGGCTTAGCAGGTAAGCAAGTGGCGGGGGGGGCATTACGTGGTGGGGTCCCGGGGGCTGGGGTAGTTAGGGTGGGTGGGGCGTCTCGGGAGGGGGCAGTCAGGGAACAGAGAGCGAGCGGCTAGCTAGGGGATGAGGTTCTGGGGGGCACTTAGAGTGGGGGGGTCTCTGCAGGGGGCAATCAGGGGACAAGGAAGGGGGCATTGGATGGGTTGGGGGTTCTGAGGAGGGTAGTCGGGGGGTGGGAAGTGGGTGGGGGTTAGACAGGGGACGAAGCCTTCTCTATCCGGCCCTCTGCACAATTTTGAACCCTAGTGTGGCCCTCCGGCCAAAAAGTTTGCCCATCCCTGCAATAGGGGCTATGGAGTCTAATACAGAGAACAGGCAGTAATGCAGGAGAATGTCTCCGGATGTGTCTGAAAGAGGGAATGCAGTTTTTCAAGGGGGTGGGAGGGAGTGAGGGTCTGCAGATTGATTTGAGAGCAGCTTCACGAGAGCGAGTAGCTGAACACTGTCAGAAGGAGACTAATAACTCCAGAGGAGAGGGGACTTGGGCAGCTTTCCTGCTGGCTAATGCAGACTGACTGCTGCCAAGGGAATCACTTGTTTCTCCTCCAGTGAGACACAGTTCAGCTGCTACCGTCGGAAATTAAAGGAATGAGGAAAAACAAGAGTTAAATGTTATCCACAGGAGATATTTCAAAGGATGTTTATTAGACAGAAATGACTGTGTGCTAAATATGTTTTTTCTTTTACTTTTCCAGAAGAAAGCTCTTCTCAGTAAGTATATCACTTCTGGGTAGTTAATTCCATTTGTGCTTCTGATGATGTAAGAAATGTGATTTTTTTTTTTTTGTGTAGGGCTTTCCACATCATTATTATACATGGGGGTGTTTTGTATCGTTAACCTTATTTCTGATAACCTGTTCTGAAATATTCTTTAGGCTGCTACTTTGGTGGCTGGATTTTCTCACTATGTTTACTAAGGTGCATACTAATACCAAGCCTCCAGTAATAAATGAACCAACCGATATTTTTGTTAAAGAGAGGTAAATTTTCAGATAGTTGTGTCCCCTGCCCCTTTAGGTTATCATTCAAACCATAATTCAGCCACAGACATAAGTCTTGCTTGGCCAACTCCCTGGTTGTGAATGCAAAGTAGCTAGGTAGAAGATTTTACCCAAATCTCTGTGTGCAGATCATTTTGGAAACTGGTCTTCACCTCAGTCTTGCCCTAAAAGACGGAAGTGTGCTAGTTCTGTGAAATTAGAAACTGTACCTACAGTACATGCAAGCTGATTTTACAAGATAGGCTGAGATACATGCTCACGTATGAGAGTAATATTGAGTCCTTAAAGTGGAGGCCGACATTTATTTTGTCTAGCTAAGCTCAACATTAAGAACTCATGTTTTCAAATGAGGACAATGGCAGGAAAAAGCAAGTAACTTACTAAAAGAAGATATCACCAAGTACTTCTTAAAAGTACTTTCTGATACTTGTTTTATAATGGTCATGAATGTAATATACATCATCACTATATGAGCCATAATCAGATTTGGAGCCATAAAGCAACAAGCCAGGGAAGCTAGTTTGGCAGTGGCTCATGATGCAAAGATTTTGTTATCTCGAAACTCCCAAAGGCCAGGATGGGCAAACTTTTTGGCCCGAGGGCCACATCAGGGTTCAAAATTGTATGGAGGGCAGGGTAGGGAAGGCTCTGCCCCCTATCTGACCCCCTCCCACTTCCTGCCCCGATTGCCCTCCTCAGAACTTCCGACTGATCCAACCCCTCCCTCCCCCGCTTCTTGTCCCCTGACTACTCCCTCCAGAGATCCCTGCCCCTAACCACCCCCACCAAGATCCCACCTCCCATCTAAGCCCCGCTGCTCCTTATCCCCTGACTGCCCCCTCCAGAGACCACCCTGCCCCTAATCACCCCCTCAGGACTCCACCCCTTATCCAACCCCCCCACTCCCTGTCCCTTGATTGCCCCGACCCCTTGCCACATTCCCGCCTCCTGACAGGCCCCCTGGGACTTCCTTGCCCTATCCAACCCCCCTGACCGCCCCCCCAAGACCCTCTGGCCTTTATCCAACTCCCCAGCCCCCTTACCACGCTGCTCAGAACAGCATGTCTGGCCCAGAGCCAGACACGCTGCCGCACAGATCTGCCAGAGCATGCAGCCCCGCCCCCCAGAGCGCTGCTTGCGTGGCATGCTGAGGCTGTGCGGGGTGGGGACAGTGGGAGACGGGGGAGGATCTAGCCTCCCCAGCTGGGAGCTTGGGGGGCCGGACAGAATTAGCCCGCAGGCCATAGTTTGCCCACCGGTGCCCTAAGGAATTGTCACAGATTTTGTAATGGACAGAAGACAATGGACATACCCCTAATGTAAAATGTTACTGTCTGAGCCTCTGGAGAGAAGGAAATTTTATGAAAGAGCTATTTCCATTACACAGTATTTTCAGACAGCCACTCCAGATCTTTTTAATTGTGAGCTGTGAAATGGTGATAACTTTCTTTACTTGGTCAAGATATTCTCATAAAGTAATCTGGCTTTAGTCAGATAGGAATGCCTTTCAAATAGCACATTGTTTTTCAGGAGCTAAAGCAATGTTTTGCAGTGAGCCCAACAGACTCAATCTTCCCTTCATGTATAGATGCTTTTTTGGCATACTTTGTGAAGACATTTACTGTGCCTATTGATTGCACAGTATTGTTTCTGGTGTTTTACAAGATAAGAACTAAGATGAAACCAGGATGGTGTCTAAAGTGGGCAAATTTGCCTATAAATAAGCTTCTCCAAGAACTAAAATACAAGCAGATAAAAATGAAATGGTTAATCTGCCTTCTTTGTTTATTACACTAACAGGAAGAAGAGTTCTGACTATAAATATACCCCAAGTGAAAAGGTGAGTGTATTCAGCAATCAGCTAGGGCATTTGTGGGCACTGCTCATCATCAATCAATTAAGCTTCCATTGCCTGTGACTGCCCAATTCATTGGCCCTGAAAGAATAAAGATTAATACGTTTCCTATATTTTGGAAGAACAGAGGTTAGTCTTGGTTCTTTTTGGCTGAAGAACAGTTCAGAGTTTTGCTTCTAAGAAAACATTTGGATTAAGTGAAGGGAAATTACAGTTAATTAAACACATGGTGTCAAGTCTAATGCCCTATAGAGAACATGAATTGGAACCATCTTTGCCTTGCTTTATCTTACTATATTGTACTGAAATATTTTACATGTGTACTGTGGTATAATAATCCCAGAAATTACAAAATCATCATTTGACCAATGATCCCTTTGTTTTTTTGTGTGTATGAAACAATCAACTTCCAAAGCTCAAGGTTGAGATCTATGAGCACAGTTTCTACCACTCTCACATTCTCCCCCTCTTGCTACAGGGAGGTAAGGTAGGGAAAGGGACGCCTTTGCGCCTTTTCCGTCCCCTCAAGCAGCGAGAGCAATCAGCAAGGTGGAACCTAAAGCATTGCCTCTCTTCTCCCCCACACCCTGTCTGGCAGCACTGGAGGGTAAGGCGACAAGCTCCTTACTGTATGCAGTGGCTGCCAGCAGGTGATGTAGCCATGTAAGGAATTCTGCAATGTGACCAAGAATATCTTGATTTTTTTACACTAAACATGTGTACACTGCAGTGGTCCACTATGGGCAAGGTAGCCAAAGTGACAGCTCTGGCCACCATCTTAAATGAAAAACTGAGACTGTATAAGTAGACTTATATATGAACTTGTGTGAGTATATTATATAGCTACTGGCATTAGCCATCAAGGGGAATTGGAAAACCACTAGAGCAGAGGTTCTCAAACTCTGGTCCACGGAGCACTTGCTATTGGTCTATTAGGAGTTGGTTAGTCACAGGGTGCTGGCATCTCTATCTTCTCCTTATGTCTACCTGCTAAATCAGTTTATTTTTTAAAAAAAGTTAAAATGGTGTAAAGCATGTAAAGCAATTGCTGCAGCTAGACACACAATGGTGTGTGTGAGAGCGAGGCATCCACGAGACAATCAATGTGCTGCACACTATGAAAGAGTGAGATCCCCTGCGCTACAGAACATGCAATAGCTAGATTCGCTTAGAGAAACATTGGATCTGTAATATTAGCTCAGCTTTGCAATATATTTCAAGAAAACTTAACACCTGCAAACACTTCCTAGTCCACCTTTACTGTAAACATCAGCATATGCAACTTCCTTCCCCACATAGATGCACTCAGAAGCAGTCCGTGTCTCCTCACACCTACATTTACATTGCTCTGCTCTACCTCTTTTACTTTGCAACTGTTTCTTACGTCAGGCAACCACAGCACCCCACCACCTACATTATTCAAATCCTACCAGCAAACTCAGTCATCTCACTTACCCATCTCACCTCACCTGCCAGTCATCCTTCTAGTAACTCAATCTCAACTCTTTCCTGCTCCATCAATTTCATACATTTACTTCCCTTCCTCACCCAAACCCAGCCCACAATGACAATGTTCCCTTCAATGTGCCTCAACAGTAGTGCCAAAACTAGAGATGTGTCAGACATCAGCCCCTGAGTCACTGGCTGCTCCCTTGCAGCACTGCTTGACCCTACTGAGGGGCTGGATATTCTGCTGTAACCTTGCCCCAGTAGCCCCTTCCCTGAGCTGTTAGGATCTCTGTTTGGAGGCAGCACATGGAGCTATGTACCTCCTGTTTGTTTCCCTAGGCCTAAGGAGGGGACCAAAGATGTTGGTCCCCTCCTTGGAGGGGACTGCAAGGTGGCAGAGTAGGACTGGCTTCGGGCCTTGTCCTAGCTTTCTATAGGGGAGGATTAGGATCAGTAGGCAACAAGCCTGACCAGAACAGGGGTAACTCCAAAATACCAGCTAATTTTAATTCTCCCAGCTCCTAGTAGAGGAGGTCCTCAAAAATTTAATTGATCCATTACAACTTCTGCTATTGAACTGATGCAGTAAGGGATGTTCCACCCTCAGGTCTAGTTATGAAATAGCAACAGCTGCTCTCAGGCCCTACCTGATAGCAGTCAGTATTGGTTATACCTGGCCACCATAAGTGCTCTCTGAAAGCTATGGTCTCTCCTTAAATCTGAACAAAGAACTTAAGAACTTTTGGTGGTGAAAATGCCTTGTTTTGTCTCTCTCGTCACTGAAATATGGGTGAACTCTAGCTGTGGGGTGCATTCATCAACTGCAGTATAATTTCACATCAGCAGCTATCATTGACATATTCAAAAGGAAAGAGACACAGCAGATTTACCTTTTTCCCCTTGACCTTTAATTCCTCCCAGTGGGACATCTTTTCAACTGTAGTAGGTATATCATGTACTAATGTGTTTTGTAGGCTTCACTCATCAAAGGAGATTGAAATGGTATGCTCACTGATGAGCCCAGACTTCACACTTAGGCCAGAGGTTTATCTGCCTAATAATCTGTTGCTATGGGAAGGCGTTTGGTCTCATTACTGAAACTTCATAGCATTTTTTTGTTGCTGCATGCTTGGTGTTTGCTTCTTCTCTTTTGCAACCTGGAGACACAAGTGAAGTTCTACAGATGTATAAGTGTAATGAATACTAAGTAGAACATTCTGCTGAAAGCATTTGAACTATAACTTGTCACCTTATCCTTTTTTTCATTTAGGATTTCAAGCACACCAAGTCCTTTGTTATTTAGAAGATTTCAGCCTCTTTGAGGGACACAAAATGATGACTTGTTATACAAAATATCAAAGGGATTTTTAACTCTTCTGCAAATATTTGGATTTCTTTTGAGATGGCATGCACTGAAAGCAGAAAGTTTGGAGTGTCTAGAATCTGTTAGGAATCTAATCAGACTGCACAACTGTTCATATTGTTAAAATACCATTATTTCTCTAATTTAAGGATGATAGTATATAGATAATATAATTTGTATGAAGGTTTCTTCTCATCCTTTTTATGTATATACACACCAAGGAGACTCTTTACAAAGAGGAAATCATGCTCATGATCTTTACAGATTAGGGTTATAAAAATTTTTGGCCACTCTAATCTAGTGCTTTGTAGTGTCTACATCTAAAAGACAATATGAAGGGCTCTAACTTTTGCCATTTTTCAGTTTTTATTAGGGCCATGATTTTTCTAATCTGTGAGACCATGCAGTCAAGTGAACAATTATTCTGATACTGTACAAGTATAAATCTGAGTTATGTTAACGATGGCTCACCCTCTTTACAATAGAGAACTCCAAACAGTGTTATGCTGTAGATCAGTGCTTTTTAATCTTTTTTTTTCCATTTGCTGATTTCTAAAAAGTTTCCTGTGAAGGTGCACACTCTTTTAGAAATCTTAGTTTGCAAAACTCAGGTTGAAAACCACTCCTATAAATCAAATGTTCAAGTCCCAGTGCTAAAGTGTATAGCTCTTTTCCTACCAGGAAGTATATTTAAGATCTGTGAAAGTTTCTTTGCTAAAGATTGTATGTGTAAATTTATACTATGAAGGAAAACAGTGCAGCAAAACTGATGCAGTATTAGTGCCTTGATTTTTCTGTTCAAGTTCAGTTTTACAAATAAATGACCCATAGTGTCTGCTGTGTTGTCTATTGTGAACTTGCTTTCAGTGATCTTCAACTATCAGTTTAACATTTTGCCAAAATATGGTACTCATACTGGTATTGAACAGTCTTCTTTGCAAGAAACAAACATTCTCCCTGATATTGTCTTCAATTATACGTTCCTTTCGCTCCAAAATTTACTTACATTTCAACTCTAAAATGACAACCATAGTAATTGGAAGGGGAATAGTTTTTTTAAAAACACAAACATGCTTTAACTGGAACACAGACTTTGAAACTGGCTGTCAAAAAGTTTAACTAGGCAGATGTATTCACCCAGACAATTTCAATACAGGAAAGCATCTGTATTGTGGATGGCCCAGAAGCATTTGCTGGATTGTCACGGACTTCAATTGGTCATAAATCAGCATCTAGTTTTTGTTACTTATACTCTTTCAAATGCTGGTGTGGCAGTGCAAAAATGCCACAGGGGCTTTGAGATAGTAAGATGAAAATGAATACAATTGCTACCTGTGGCCCTGAACTTTAATATTACAGCCAACTTACTTCACTGTCCACATTTCTTATATACTACAGGTATCTGGATCAACATGCAAATTTTTTTCAGAGAAGCAGTGTGAAAATTTTAGGAGCTAGATTCTTTGGCACCAAGATAGCAGTATGGGATTCTAGGAGAAGCAGAAACTGGATGTTGCTGCTCAAAGTGAGCAGTGACATTGACATTTAAGATGCCCTGTTTCTCACCCCATGGGGACTAATAGTAGTTCACTAAATGAGCTATCATTCAGGCTGTCTGTACATGGTTAGTGGTTTGATTAGTCCATGTATAACAAAACCACCTCTAAGTTTTAAAGGAAAGCTTAGATTAAACAATTCAAGAGGGATTGACTGAAGAGGAACAGAATATTGTGAACTTTCCCTATATAAATGTAGCTGCTAAAAACAGTGGGCTATAGGTGTAGGGGATAAACTACAATTTCTTAAGAATTCACACCACATACTGAGAAATTCACTTAAAGGACTAATTCTACTTTTTCATCTTAGCTAAGAGTGCTTACACCGAACAGAACCGTAAATGAGAATATTTTACAGTTTCATGGGCATTGAGTGAAACTGTCTACAGAAAGTCTTAATATTTGCCCTGAAATATTTCCCTGACACAAGCAAAAAGAAACCAATAGGAAAACTATCATTAAAGTACGATGACAGAGGAGGGCAAAGGGTAGGTATAGTACTCTGCATTTTGGAGTAATGGCAGGTAAAGACAAAACTCTACACTTTGACCTCCCAGTACTGTGATAGTGCAAAGGCAGTCAATAAATCCTGTGTTCCAAGGGCTGAATTAGGGAAAAAAGTGTAATGGTCTGCACTCTATATCAAAATGAGAAGTTACCCAGATTGCAAAATGCTCCAACAGTGATTGCATATGGCCACGAGGCTTTAACTTAGTCTTGTTTCCTTGGGATCAAGTGCCATTCAGATGATCATTGAGCTGACTTACTTCTCGCCCTGTACTTTGAGCAGCAGTAAAATAGGCAACATTGATACATAGTTCAAACCTCTGCTGCTGTTTCTGGTAGACAGGACTCAACTTGAATAAGTTTTTCATATTTTGATGGGGTCTTCAGAAACAGATTAGAAACTTTAATAAATTAACTCCCCAAAAACCTCAAGTTTTTCATTTAAAAAAACAAGATAGCCTCTACAAGAACGTACTGGTGCACCAAGATTATATAAGTCAGTCCATTTCACCTCATGGGCCTGGCACAAGTGGAGGATATGTGGCTTGAGCCACAATGTTTAAGTTCCTGGATATGTCTAAATAAAATTTTACTACTGCACTAATGTAGCATAGAATGATCACATGCATACAATAATGCCATACTTACAGAGTATTGTATTTTTATACAATTTCAATCACAGGTGATTAAAATTTAGGGAAGCATACTTTTCAACAGGAAACTTATTATTAACCTTAACTGTATTTTGCACTTAAATGGTCATTGGTTTTATCTGGATACTGAAATGTCATCTCAGTAACAAGTGTTTAAACACTGGATAAAAGACTTAAGCACTTAATATTTGATTTCCAAGAGAATTTTATGAATATGGTAGTTCACAAGGATCATGTTGTACTTGTACTGTATTGAGTTCAGAAGTCAAACAAGTATTTGAAAGTGAAACCCCACATTCAGTTATAACTGCTGGCCTATTTAACTCCTCCATGAGAAGGATGACACCAGTGCTTGGAATGCAGACATCAACCACATCATTTTTGAGACTCTTCAAAGTTGGGCTCTAGGAGGAAAACACATTAGTTTCATGTTAAGATGCTCAAGTTCTAAATACTGCTCATAGAATAAATTTCATGTTCTAGCAGAATACAAACCATGGACCCATTTGCTACTTTTAGTGATCTGCAAGTAGTTTTGCAAACATGCCATGAGAAAGGAGTGGGGGAAGCAAAGGGACATTTAGCACAAGGTTTTTAAAAATATCTTCATGAATATGCAATATTTCCTTAGAATTAGCCTTCAGGTATCTCATCCTATATGCATTTGATGTTTACCCACAGCCAAGGTAACTTACCTGCTAACTAGTGTGGAACTAGTTCATTAATGGGGTGCTACCAGTTTTACCAGTAACAAGAGAAAAATCTTGCTACCTACCATTGACTCATGTGAAAAAACATGAGCAGTAAAGTTAAGATATGAGACTTCCAAGTAGTACACACAGACTAGATGAATGAGAAAAATTAATTCTTCCCTGGAGAAGAGGCTCCAGATTACGATGTATTGTAATTTAAACCACAGGGGAAGATGAATCCTAAATAACTCAAAACTGCAAGAGACTATGCTTATGCTAAAGACAATTAAATTGCTTTGTCTGTACTAAGAAAATTAGTCAGTAGATAAAGTTACTCACTTGACTGTATGAGTAAATAATAATTCAGCAGTGTCTCAGGTAACTAAGAGGAACTCCTGTAATAACTAATCGTCTGGGTCCATCCCATGCAGGACCTGCCTGCCAAACAACTGGCAGAATGAAGTTCCAGGCACAGGGAACCTGGTCCTCACATAGGGATTTCTGATCTTCCTATTCCCTTAGATCACTCTAGAGTCCATGGAGGATGGGGATTGATCAAACTAATGGCAGATGACAGAGAAGACTTCTGGTGGATTTGGCAATGACTTCACTACTCATCCTTATCCTTTAAAGGCAGTGTTGTGTGACACTAATTACAACATTTCTGCCGTTGGTTCCTCTCTGTTGGAATTTTCAGACCAAACCCTCAACCATGATCCTCTGAAGTTGATTAATGGGCAGCTCCCAAGATTGTCAAATGACAGCTCTTAGCAAACAACAATGCTGGGCCACATCATGTGCTTGCTGCCAGGCACCAAGTGTCTGTGCACTTGACTAAGACTCATTTCAGATCTCAGGAATGGAGAGAAATGCCAAGTATGTCCTCAACAGCAGGAAAAATTGTTGTAGGAATCTTACGTGACACTAACACAGGGATGGGCAAACTATGGCCAGTGAGCTAATTTTTTCTGGTCCCTTGAGCTCCCGGCTGGGCAGGCTACCTCCAGCCCTTCCTCTGCTGTCCCCCAGAGCTTCAGCACCCAGCATCCAGGAGTGGGCCTGGACAGTGCTGCAGCAGCGCAGCTCCAATGGGGACTGAGCTGCCGATGGGAGCCCTGCTCTCTCCCAGGACAACATGGCTGACTGTGACCAGTAACCTGGAGGTAAAAGGCTCTATATTCCACTATTCATCCTCTCACTTTCACACTTTGGATGCAAGAGTAAATTAACAGAGGCTGGAGACTCACCCTCAAATTTGAAGTCTGGAAATTTGATCAGGTCTCCCCCACCATACAACCGCTGAATTTTGGCAATTTCTTCAGCCATATCCTTCTGATATTCTGGGCCTACATCGGCTGGACCACCAGCTTTCCTAAATGCAGAAAATGTCCAATGAAAATTTTGATTCTAAACATTTTACACAGCAGTTTTATCATTTAAGGGCCTAATCTAAAGAGCAAGATAAATGGCTATACATTCCCCCAAATAAGTAAAGCAATTTAAATATTTTGAAGAACCAGAGGTAGAGCGTGTACCAAGGGTACATTTTTCCCTTTCAGCATTTGAAACCAGACACATTAACTTAACTAAAGCTAAAGGAGCATTTAAAATGGAAAAATAAGAAGCATATTTCTACAAATATTAACCAATGTTCCTTTAATAGTGTAAATTCTACAATTCAATTATCCAGTTTCACTTTTTCTAAGTGGCTATGAATGGAGACTTGGCAATAAGTCATAATTCTGTTCTTAAGCCTTTAAAGTACTTAGACAAAACTTCCTTGAAACATGCTACTATTATTTTTGAGGCTAATCTGCTGAAAGCGAAGATCAACTTCAAACCAAGTCGTTTAGGAAGAATATTAATACCAGTAGCGACAAAGAGTCCTGTGGCACCTTAAAGACTAACAAAAGTATTGAAGCATAAGCTTTTGTGGGCTAGTACCCACTTCGTCAGATGCATGCAGTGGA
The DNA here is from genome assembly GCA_007922305.1 of Dermatemys mawii. Taxonomy (NCBI): domain Eukaryota; kingdom Metazoa; phylum Chordata; order Testudines; family Dermatemydidae; genus Dermatemys; species Dermatemys mawii. Next base: position 8,103,169 of record ML677384.1, on the reverse strand, counting down.
AGTATCCAGAGGCAGGTATAAATAAGAAGGCAGGAACCAGGTTAGAGATAAAGAGGTTAGTTCAATCAGGCTGAACCACCTTGAAGCTTATGCTTCAATACTTTAGTTAGTTTTTAAGGTGCCACAGGACTCTGTCACTTCTGCAAATCCAGACTAACATGGCTACCTCTCTGATTATTAATACCAGTAGAACAAGGTGAAAAAGTGTTTAGTATAAAGGTAAATTGCCACAATTAGGAATGTACTTCCTAGTCTACAAAACTGCATATAAGCAGCCCTATCGACGTAATGGAAAACACCAAATGTTTAATACCAAAGTGAAACATCAAGTATGGGTGTTGTTACAAACACATGCTTATAATCAATGACTAATTTATCAATTTGAAAATCCATGTTTTCCCCCAGTGTAATACTAGCTCTCTCCAATTTAAGATTTCTGTAGAGTGACCATATTAAAGATATGTAGTTTAGTCATTAGACATGAACTCAGGTTATAATAATTTTAAATAGGAATAAAATCCCTCAATTAGAATATTCATTTTATATTTACCAAAAATAAGATCTACTAAAAAGGAGTTTAACTACTTCTAACCTTTTAAGAGGGGCTTAGAGATATCAAGAATTGAAATTTCAGTGATTTTCAGCTAGAGTTGGGTGACCAACTCCCGTAAGTCCCCTTGAAAATACCAGTCTAAGGAATGATTACACAAAAACAAATTCAGTCATTCCTTTGCATTTTCTAAAAAGGATAGTTATTTGTAGACAGAAAAAAATTGAAAGTTCCCAGGCCTAATTTTGAAAAAATTAAGATTTTTTGCAATTAACTATTTTTATTTTTACAGTTGTAGGGACAATTAGAAGGAGTAGGGCTAGGGTAGCACGGACAGCAAGGCTGCAGGGGGCACCTTTGACGGGGTCAGTGACACCAGATCCCTGCAGGCAACTAGACTGTTACAGTTATACTTGTGTGTCTGTTTCAGTATGTCGGCTACAATGGACATTTACTGACAGTTATTGTGTTATATTTCTACAACTTTCCATCCACAAGTTCTGTGTTTCATAGCTAACAAGTCATGCTTTAGACATCTAAACATGGAAATATTGAAGCTTTTCCACCAGCTTCAATACAGATCTGATACCTTATGTTGCACAACTTGTAAATTTCCCACCCATATGTAAAAACCATTAGGAGAAAAATACTATGAAACTTAGTGTTAGTGTCTTAATACAAACCATATCAATGAATTCCATTAACCTTTTCTGGTCTTAAATATTTGCTTTACTGTAGTGAGCACAGTGTAGATGCTGTGCTCACTACAGTAAAGAGAATGAGGAACTGGTTGCTGCACCAAGTCTAAAAATCACAAGAGTATTCCCAGATATAATAATTAGAAAAAGACTGTACAAATGCAAAGAGCTCCACAATCCAGTAAAGATAAAATTTTAGTACACAAATATGAAAAGAATATAAATTTAACTAATGCAATACTTACACGTGTCAACTGCAGCTTTAAGAGCTCTACAGCAAACTGTAGCTAAATCAGCTGTGGGCAATTTCTCTTAATGTTCCAAGAACAACTTCCCCCATCATATTATTCTCCTAAGTCCACCCCCACCCTGGGAATCCCCTAAAGCAGGACTCATCCTCCATAGGGATGTATTTCTATTTTAAAAAGGTATTTTCCTTTCCCCATCTCAAAACTAAGACAACTGATAGTTTGGTACAGAGATGCTCTTTTTTATTTCTCTCTTTTCACCGTTATCACCAAAGAGGGCACAAAGGAGAAAAAAAAAAAAAAAAGGCAGGTGGCTTGGACATTTTTTCTTCCATTGGCTGGGAGGGGCTAAAATCAGGAGTGCAGTAGTAATGTTCTTTTACTTGTCTCTCCAGGATCATCTTTATTTTGAAAGAGTCTAATCTGTAAATGGATGCTTACTTCCAGCTCTGTACCACATTTCACTGTTAATGTTTCACTAAGCAATTCTGCAGTAAAAAGGTCTTCAAGTTGAGTTTGACACATTTGAGTCAAGCATCTGTTTTAAATAAAACTGTAACTTCAGAACACCAGTTACAAAATGGTGGGTCCCAAACCTTGATGGGTGGGAGGCACCGTGACCTTTCCTGCCCACCTTTCAACCCTGGCCCCCAACCAGCTCCTCTCTCCTCATGGCCAGGACACAATTGCTATCAGGAGGCTGTCAGTCCACCCAGTGGCTGCAGCCACTTCCTCCAGACTGAAGCTGCCTGGATGCCACTCCACATGCTGCTGCCTGCAATCTGGGTGACATGAGAGTAGAATGCAGACAGCAGAAGCTGGTGAGCAGACAGCAGCTAAATAGCAATCCCAACCCCTGCCCAGTTGCAGAGAGAAAGGAGCCGGTTGGGGCTACAGATGGGTGCAAGGCTGAAAGAGTGAGAGCTGGACAGGAGGCTTGGATGGCAAGCCAAGCTGGAAGTAGCTGGTTGGTCGCCTTAGCAAAAAGTTTGGGAATCACAGAGCTATAGAACATCCTACAGAAGTAGCAATATCAGTACACTGACAAGTTTGAGAGATTTTGTACAAAATACTAGCACTACGGCATTTATGATATTGAATGGGTTTGTTCACAAACTAGGAAAATGTTATTAAATCTAAAAAAATACGAAGCCTATTGCCAGCAAGATTCTAGCCAGTTAGCTCTTTAGCTTCACCACAACCAACCCTCCTTTAAACATACTGAGCGTCTCCTATGCCTTTAAACAGCTTTTATTTTGCTAAATATATCTAATGTAATTGGAATCTGTTGTTTAAGATAACTTTTTGTTAATGCAAAATCTTCCTACGGGTAACAGATGAATAAAAGAGTTCATCAGTAGGTGAGTAACTTGAGATATTTAAATCCCAGAGATTCTCTCAAAATGCTGATATTCAAATGTAAGATTTTATTTTTGTATATATGATATTATGGCCCACTATTGCTTCCATTTTGTTTTAGGAAAAGTAATTATTTCAGGTCAGTTAAAAAAAAAAGAAAAAAGCAGTTAACATTTGCAAAGGACCCCATTATCTGTTCATATTTTGGATAACTAAGCCAACACTCAAAAGTTTTATTGCTATTGTTCAATAATCCCTTACCCTCACTACTTTTATATAGCTGTACATGGACAAAGTCAATTGTAGTAACACACAAAAGAACTAGTAAAGACTTAAATCTGTGAACTTTATTTTTATTGAGGTGTTCTGGATAATTTTTTCTCGTACATTCCTCAAGAGGAAACTGCATTTTATCAAATAATTCTAACATTTAATTAAAACTTACTTTTTTGTAAAGAAAACGAGGAATACTTGTAGCACCTTAGAGACTAACCAGTTTATTTCAGCATAAGCTTTCCTGCTGAAATAAACTGGTTAGTCTCTAAGGTGCTACAAGTATTCCTCATTTTCTTTACGGATACAGACTAACACGGCTGCTATTCTTAAACCTGTTACTTTTTTGTAACATTCCTCAGTGAATCACAGATACACCCTTTAACACATGGAACTACAGTTGCAAAATACAGAATTCTTTTCTTGCCCGCCTTCCTCTAGGCTTCAGAAGTGGAAGAACCATTGACTAGAATTTATGATAGATCATCAGTTCTTGTGGCCTTTCCAAGCTGAAGCTAACAGGCTCTGGACTCAGAGTGCAGATCTAAAAGGCCTAATTGTAAGAGAAATAATCCCATATTAATGTTTCTAAAAATGTCATATTAAAACAGGGGTGGGCAAACTACGGCTCCCAGGCAACATCCAGTCCACAGGACCATGCTGCCTGGCCCCTGAGCTCCCAACCAGGAAGGCTAGACCCTCTCCCCTCCCCCGTGCCACCAGTGCTCTGGAGGGCAAGGCTGTGTACTCCTGAAGGGCAGCATGGTAGGGCATCTAGATCCATCTGGGCTGCCGATTTTAGTGGCATCGTAGGGGGTGGGGAGCAGGAGGGTTGGATAAGGGGCAGGGAGTCCGGGGGCAGAGGCGGTCAGGGAACAAGGCACCATGGGGGTGGGGTCCTAGGTGGAGGGGGTGATTAGGAGTGGCAGGGGGATTCTGGAGCAGCAGTCAGGTGACAAGGAGCAGGAGAGCTTATATGGGGGTCGGGTCCCAGAGAGGTGGTTACTGGCACGGGGCGGTTGGATGGGTCAGGATTCTGAGGGGGGCAGTCAGGGAGTGGGAAGTGGGAGGGGATCAGATAGGAGGTAGGGCCAGGCTGTTTGGGGAGGCACAGCCTTCCCTACCTGGCCATCCGTGCAATTTTGCAACCCTGATGTGGCCCTCGGACCAAGACATTTGCACACCCGTATATTAAAAACTTTTACTTAAGTACACTGAATTACATTTATTGCATTCCAATAACTTACTGGCTCTTCATGTTGTATTCTCTGATCTTGTCTACAAAGAGCTTCTGAACTGGATCAAGTTCCTTGGCCTTATTAAACACAATAGCAGAAAAGCCAATGTTCCTACGCAAGTGTACTGAGATGGCAGAGCGGAAAATGGAGGAAAACCTGAAAAGCTGTTGGAGAATCATGATGAACTCGCTAGGGGTTTCAGCTAGAAACAAATAGAATGCATTAAGTTAGAGGTTTCTTGCAATTTTTTTCTATACATTTGCAGAAAGAAAAAAATGTAGATCAGTTTAAAATGTCAACATTACTAAACGCATGATAACACCAAGAGAAAGAAATAGTTCAACATTTGTAAAAGAAAGAGTGACAATTTTGCTACGCCCATGAAATATACTTTTGATAGAGTGTATTTTCATTTCATCTACGATTCATATTTCTTCATTAAAATAAATTGTCTAAATTCAAAAGTATAACAAAACAAAATGCTAAAAAATTAACTGGACATTTTTATTTGTTGTGCTTAGCAAATATGCCTGCATCTAAGTATTGATTTGGCACAGGACATATTTCAGAGACAAAAATAAAGCTCATTAGAAAGTAGGCAGTTTTCACTAAGAACACAACAGGGATGAAAAGTAAGCTAGCAAATCAGTATTATTTGTTTTAATAAAAATACCCTGCTAGTCTATGTCAGAAATGGGTGATCTTTAGACCAACGATGCTCCTTTTAAGAAAATCTGACAACAGTGACTGCCATTTACATGGATCCTACTCATATCATCACAAGCCACGTTTTGTGTTTAAGTGAATTAGTACTAAAAAGGGAAGATTTTCAATGAGTCTCAATGATCTCAAAGTTAAAAGGCAGAGTTTGCAGGGAAAGCGCCGAAGAAGGAGTTTTATGCTCAGCCCAGCAGGTAACTACCCCAACCCCGCCCGGATCCGAGCTCCCTGTGCCCGCCTAGACCCGGACCGGGTAACCCCCGGGAACCGGCTACTGCGACCACGCATCGGGCAGCCGAGCCACCAACAGGACGGCGGCGACGAACAGGCCGGGATCTGACGGGGAGGCTCAGCCCCGGGGGTGGCGGGGCCGGAGACCGAGGCGAGCCCGTGGCCCGGCCGCAGGAAATTTCGTCCCCGAGCAGCCAGACCGGCCGCCGAGCAGACCCGCCCCGTCCCCGCACGGGGGGCGCCCCGGCAGCCACTCGATACTTCCCACCACCCCACCCCCGCCACGGCGCGTTACAGGGACGGCAGCGGGGTCCCTCCGCCTGGCTCCGGCTCCGGTCACCTTGCCGTGGGGGGAGGGGTCACAGCACCGAGCCCGGCGCGCGGTGCACTCTGGGAAGTCCGCCCCGGAGGCGGAGGACTCCGAAAGCCTCGCTCCTCGCGTGCCCGCCCCGCGGGTAACAGGTCGCTCCCCGCTGCTAGTTAAACAAGCGCCTAGAGCCGCCGCCGGAACGCGCCAGTAACAACCCCGAGCCAGCAACGGGTCTAACCACCCACCCCCGGAAATGAGAGGATCTACTTCCGAGCCGGGGAAACCTACGCCCCTAACCCCGCCGTTAAGTCTGAGCGAAGTCCCGCCCCCTGCGCCCGCTGATTGGCGGGAGGAGAGTGGCGCCGCGTGGCACGCCGGGAGTTGTAGTCCTTGCACTTGCCTGTGGGGGGGTGGCTGTGTTCGCGCGCCCTCCTCGCTTGGGCCCGGCGCAGGCCTCGCTGCCGAATCCTGAGCGCGTCCCGCGCTCTTCACTGCCGCGCTCGGGAGGCGGCGTAAGGACCCCGCGGAGCCGCCACTAGCGAGCGGGGCGCGGGGGAGTCGTGCGGGCCGCTCCGGTCGGGGCGGGAGTTTCTGCGGCGGGTGAGTGCGGCGAGCGGGCCCGGGGTGCCCGAGGGAGGGGCGGGAAGCGCCGCTCCCCGTATCCGGGGGAGGGGGGCTCGGGCCTGGCTGTGGCTCGTGTTTTGTTTCCGTTTCTCCCCGGCGCAGCGAGTCTCATTTCCGTTCCGAGTTCAGACAACAAGGAGGGAGGCGGCGGGGCCAGGGGCTGGGAGCAGCCTCCGCTGACGGGCTCTGCGCAGTCCCGGGGGGGCGAGGACAGGCTCAGGCCCGTCACATGGCGGCGGTGGGGCGCGGGGGAGGCCGCCTCTGGCCGGATGTTTCCTGCCACTTTCCCGGGAAACTCGGCCGCGTTGTCCCCCAGGCGGGGGGCGAGGAGGCGGGGAGCGGGCTGCTGTCGCAGCTTCTGGGCCTGCTGGCGGGCCCGCTGCTCCCCGGGAGTCCTTTGTGTGGACCCCACCGCGAGCTCTCGCTGGCTCCCTCCCGGCTCCAGCCACGGCCCGTGCCCGCCTGTGGGCAGTGAACATGCTGCAGGAGTCCCGCGCCTCTCCGCCCCGCGGCCCCAGATCCCCGGCGCTGTGTCCCTTCAGTAATAAAGGGGAAAGTGAGGAGCTTGGCCGTGATGGTGGTTGTTCTTCTGGGCGCAACATACGCATCTATGTCCACTGTGGACGCTGCTGTGAATCTACTGATCAGAGAGAGCCTGTTAGTCTGTATCCACAAAAACAATAAGGAAGCCGGTGGCACCTCTAAAGACTACCCGATTTATTTGGGCATAAGCTTTTGTGTGTAAAACCCACTTTTTCAGATGTAGGAAGAAGATGCATCTGAAAATGTGGGTTTTACCCACAAAAGCTTATGCCCAAATAAATCGGTTAGTCTTTAAGCTGCCCCCAGTCTCCTTATAGTTCTACTTAGTAAGATACCTGTTTTCTGGGACATCCTCTTAAAATATTTTGTGCTGACTGTAGTTACAAATGAATCGTAAAATCAACAAGAAACGTAAAAAGTTGTTCCTTAGTTTCTGTTTTTCTTAATTCTTGTGCACAGTAACCAGTACTTTGTTTTATAGTCATTTTCAGTGGTATACACTATGTAGTCACATTTTCCCCATTCACACTTGTTTTTGTGTGCCATACTTTACTGTACTGGGAGAGGAAAATATTTTAAAGAACTGTAAAATATGATTGCACGACCACAAAGATTGGCCAAGGTAGTAAAAGGCAGAGAGTTAATGTTAACTAAAAATGTATTGGATTTCAGTTTGGTTGTACCCCTTTCACATCTATTGTTTCTAATCCATGTAAATATTTAAAGTAATGTGCTGCTAGAGATTCACTGCCTATACAGTAGAGGGAACCAATTGGTTACTTTGTTCTCTGCTCACAGTTATTAGGCACAGATGCATTGACACTAGTCTGTTTCACAACTACTTGTTTGTTTTTTCTACTATTCCAGTACTTACATTCTAATAGCACCAAGAGGCTTTAGTTATGGTTGGAGCACCATTTGTTCTGATTTTTTTTATAATAAACAGAAGCAAACCTAATGCCAAGCTTTGAGCACCTTGATGGTTTCTTAAAGTACACATCACTAACATAGATTACAGCAATTAACCACAGATCACAATAACGAGGCTACAGCTTAAAACAAATGTAATACTGCCCAACAGAATTACTGGTCATCCTCCTATCGCTACCCAGCCATGCCCATCTCCTTAAATCTTTATGTTCTGTAGAGAAAAAGAGAGACCTTGAAGCATCTCTTGGAGGTTAACTAGGTGCTTACAAGACATCCTCCTAGCAGCCTCTTCTCTCTTGTACTGGTGAGGAGATTGTCTAGCTTAGGAGCCTGTGCTTTCCACACCTGTGGCAATGGATCATAGTGACAGAAGAAGTCTCTTGAATAGCTGGGTCCCAGGCTAGGTTTTTACAGGTCAAAACAAAATCTTAAAATGAAGAAGCCAGTGAACTATGATCTATGCAGGCTGAGTTCAGGTTAGATGTGCTCGCAAAAAGAAATGCTGCTTAACAAGTCATCTACTGAATTCCGCAGCTCCTAGGTGGATTTATGGCAAAGATAGAGATGTTTTCTTTGGCTATTAATCTAATGGTGTCCTCACTTTGAAGAAAGATGAAAAATGATAAATAAGAAAAGTCACTCAAAAGAATAGTTTGACACTAACGTACTGCACAAATTAGATGACCATATCAGATGCATTTTCATCTACATGCATTGATCATTGAACTTGGTGAGAAATACGAGACCTCAGATGGAAAAATTTCTGTTTATTAGATGTTTTGTAGATTAATGCTGAATACATTCACCTATAAGAGGCAATGTAATTTTTAAAAAAATCAGAAACATATTTAATACATCATATTTTTAGAAAAAGTTTTATTACAGTCAACATCTTTCATATTCCGTCAGAGGACAGTATGTAATATGAATGGGACAGCAAAATCTCTCAAGTATTTTTAAAACAATTTGAAATTTAAATGTTGTTATGCTGTGAAAGGTAAACTTGACCAGTTCATACAGCATCCAGTAAGTATAAAAGCCTCCAAAGGATGAGGAAAAAAAGCTATCTCAGGATGCATGATCTCTGCACCTGTATATTTCAATTCCTGAATTTGTCTCCTCCCAGAAAAAAAACAAAACCATCAACTTACTGCTTCCATTTGCCAGAACAAGCATTGTCAACTGCTTCATGGTTTCTCTATCACCCTTCCATTTCAGAGCTGTGTACTTGGCTTTATGAACAGAATTTGCAGCTGAAAACATTTTTGGTAAAAAGTATATGGAATTAACAAATTATTATGTGAAACTATAATGCTCAGATCTTGCTTCCATATAATTCATAAAACTACTTTAATAATGTTTCTTTTGCAGGCCTGTTTTTGAAACTTTTTAGCCATGACTAAAAGAGATGCAGAAGAGCTGATAGAAATAGAAATTGATGGGACTGAGAAACAGGAGTGCACTGAAGAAAGGTATGTGCTTACAATCAATCAGTATTACTTGCTACTTGAGTCACTTGAGCTGAAAATAGTTGAAAGGTTTTTTTTTAATCAAATTTAGTATTTAGGTCCTGCTCCCATAGAAATCAGTCTGTCTTGTCATTGTATTCAGTGGGGAAAAGACTGAGCTCTTATTTAAGCACATAAGAATGACCATACTGAGTCAGACCAATAGTCCATCTAGCTTGACAGCAGCCAATTGCTTCAGAGAGAATGAACAGATGAGGGCAATTATCAAGTGATCCATCCCCTGTTGTCCAGTACCAGCTTCTACCATTCAGACCAAGGGATACCCAGAGCATGAGGTTGTCTCTGACCATCCTGGGTAATAGTCTTTGATGGATCCGTCTTCCGTGAACTTATCTAATTCTCTTTTGAGCCCAGTTATATTTTTGGACTTCACAATATGCCGGGGCAATGAAGTCCACAGATTGGCTGTGCATTGCATGAAGTACTCCCTTTTGTTTATTTTAGACCTGTTGCATATTAATTTGATTGAATGATCCCCTGGTTCTTGTGTTAAGTGAAGGGGTACACTTTCTCCACACTATTCATAATTTTATACACCATTATCCTATCCCTGCTTAATCATCTCTTTTTCTAAGCTGAACAATCTCAGACTTTTTAACCTCTCCTCATATGGAAGCTATTTGATACTTTTAATCGTTTTGTTGCCTTACTCTCTCCCTTTTTCCAATTCTAATATATCTTTTTTTTGATATGGGGCAACAAGAATTGCATGCAGTATTCAAAGTCTGGGTGTACCGTGGGTTTATATAGTGGCATTATGATATTTTCTGTTCCTTTCTTAATGGTTCCTAACATTGTTAGTTTTTTTGACTGCTGCTTCACACTGAGGAGATGTTTTCAAAGAACTCTCCATGATTACTCCAAGTTCCATTTTCTGAGTGGTATCCGCTAATATAGATGTCATCATTTTGTATGTGTAGTTGGGGTTATGTTATTACTTTGCATTTATCAACATTGTATTTCATATGCCATTTTGTTGCCCAGTCACCCAGTTCACTGAGATCCCTTTGTAACTCTTCCTGCTCAGCTTTGGATTTAACTATCTTGAGTGATTTTTGTATTGTCTGCAAACTTTGCCATCTTGCTCTTCACCCCTTTCCCCAGATCAGTTATGAATATTTTGAACAGGACTGATCTCATTACAGTTCCTTGGTGAACTCCCCTGCTATTTTCCTCTTTACACTGTGAAAACTGACAGTTTATTCCTACCCTTTGTTTCCTATCTTTTAAGCATTTACTGATCCATGAGAAGATCATGCCTCTTATCCCATGACTGTGTACTTTGCTTAAGAGCCCAGGATGAGGGACCGTGTCAAGGGCTTTGATAGTCCAAATACATAGTATCCACTGGATCGTCCTTGTCCATGTTTGCTGACACCCTTAAAGGGTTCTAATAGAATGGTGAGGTGTGATTTCCCTTTACCAAAAGTGTTAACTCTTCCCCAACATATCATGTTAATCTGTGTGTCTGATAATTCTGTTCTTTATCATAGTTTCAATCAGTTTGCCAGTTAATGAAGTTGGGTTTACCAGGTTGCCTATGGAGCCTTTTTTTAAAATCGATGATGCATTAGCTGTCCTGTAGACATCTGGTACAGAGACTGATTTACATACTGCAGTTAGTAGTTTTACTATTTATTTGAGTTCTTTCAGAACTCTTGGTGAATACCATCTGGTCCTGGTGACTTATTACTGTTTATCAACACATTCCAAAACCATCTCTACTGACCCCTTATTCTGGGACAGTTCCTCAGATGTGTCATCTAAAAAGAGTGGCTCAGGTGTGGGAATCTCCCTCACATTCTCTGCAGGGAAGACCAATACAAAGAATTCATTTACCTTCTTTGCAATGACCATGTCTTTCTTGAGTGTTCCTTGAGCACTTCGATCATCCAGTGTCCCCCTGATTGTCTGGCAGGCTTCCAGCTTCTGATGTTTCTATTTTGCTGTTAGTTTTTATGTCTTTTGCTAGTTGCTGTTCAAATTCTTTGTCCTGTATAGTTATGCTTTTACATTTGAGTTGCCAGAGTTTATTCCCCTTTCTGTTTTCCTGAGTATGATTTGACTTCCAATTTTTAAAGGATGTCTTTGTGTTTCTAACCGCCTCTGTTCCTCTTATTTGGGCATGGTGGCAATATTTTTTGTTCTCTTACTGTTTTTGGTTTTTGTTTTGTTTGTTTCTTGGGAGGGTAGGCAGATATATTTAGTTTGAGCCCCTATTATGGTGTTTTTAAATAGTTTCCATGCAGTTTGCAGGCATTTTATTCTTGATCTTTCCTTTTAATTTCTCTTTAGCAGCTTTCTCATATTTGTGTATTTTTCCTCTTTTTGAAGTTAAATGCTGCTGTGGTGCGTTTCTTTGGTATTTTCCCCACTAAAAGGATGTTGAATTTAATTACATTATGGCTGCTGTTACCAAGCAGTTCAGCTATATTCGTTTCTTGGGCTCAGATCCTGTGCGCCACTTAGGACTAAATCAGGCATTGCCTCTCCCCTTGTAGGTTCAAAGACTAGCTGCTCCAAGAAGCAATCATTAATGATGTGTAGAAATTTTAGCTCTATATCCCAACCTGAGGTGATGTGCCCAGTCATTATGGGGATAGTTGAAATCCTCCATTATTACTGAGTGTTCTATTTTTATAGTCTCTTCAATTTCCCTGAGTATTGCACAGTCCCCATCCTGCTATACTTTTAATTTAAGCATGGAATTTCTATCCATAAAGATTTAGTGCTTTTGGCCTGGACTTAGGAAAATCAGACTAACGAAGAAAAAATTATGTATTTGTTTTACTATGCCAAAAGAAAAACATAAACAAGGTGTAACTTGCTTATGATGACCCTGTTGTAGTTGTTGTGACTGCCATTTCTAATCCTCTCATCGCATTATATAAATATTTCTTCTATGCTATTTTTCTTATGGTCATTTATCCTTTGCCAAACTAAATGATTGTCGCCTTGAAGTCAAAACAAACTTATTGTACCGATGGAAATCACTTTTAGAACTGAACAAATCATCAAGCAGCAATTCAGACCTTCTTTACAGTGTATGATGGGTCTGCATTGTTTGTGATTTCTCAGTCATTTTTACTTTGGTTCTCTTAATTTTTTCTTTTCCTTTCCTTCACCTCACTCTCACTACCTTGGCAACTCCCCGGGAGCATATTTGTGAAGTCTGCAACATGTGTACAGCCATCAGATCATTATGTCCTTCTCTAGCTGCCATTCCTAACTGCTATAGAAACTTCTGATTCCAACTTTGATGCCCATGTGCCATTACTTTTCCCATCCAAGGGATGTAAACCAAAGCAGTTAGTAACTAGAACAGAGGGGAAGATAATATCCGTGACCATGTTAACAGCACAGCCACCATTGCTGCAAATACCAGAGATTAAAAACCTTTTGCTCTACGAGTTACCTTACTTCTCTGTCTAAATCTGCTCCTAAACGTAATTGCCACTGTTTACCATTTAAAAAAAAACACATTACCTACTGTTGAAGAGCTTCCTTCTGGTATTAGCTCCTTCGCATAGGAGAAAAATGTATAAATGGGCAACATAAATTCTGCCTCTAAGTCTGATTTCCTCTTTATTTTTAGCAAATTGAGTATTCTCCTATATTTTGTATGCTCCCTCTGTAGATAAGCAAAGGCACCAGCCCCTCAAAGCACTCCTTAGGACTGGAACACCATACAATTTAATGAGCTGTCCAAGTGTCTTGGTTGCCATAGCTTTAACACAGGGGTTCTCGAACTGGGGTTTGGGACCTTTCAGCGGGTCATGAGGCTGTTACTTGAGAGGGGGTCGTGAGCCGTCAGCCTCCACCTCAAACTTTGTTTTGCCGTCAGCATTTACAATGGCGTTAAATATATTTGAAATGTATTTTTAATTTATAAGGGGAGGAGGGTCACATTCAGAGGCTTGCTATGTGAAAGGGGTCACCACTACAAAAATTTGAGAGCCACTGCTTTAATAGTAGGTGACAAAACCAAGGTCACTCTTCGGGTTTCTCCTTGTAGCATACAAACTTTTAGATCCTTTTATATTATCTGCAGTGTGCAGGGAGTTTGACCCACTCTTAATGTGAAAACGTCCAGTGAAATTTTTCTACCTGCTCTGTACTATAACCATTATCTTTCCTTCATTGACTAATATTCCTAGCTAAGGCCTGCTTTATCCTGCTGTCTGTTCTTACTATATGCTAGCCTTTAGACTTGCACCATGATGAGGCTGGATACCCATGTGTCCCCTGCTCTGGAAGCTGTGGCTACAAGTGAGTCACTGCAGTGCTCTATGTAAATGCCTAAATACTATTGCACTGAACCCCATGTATCCCTCCCAGGACTAATTATTTCCTCGCAGACTTCTTGGAGATTCACAGGGAAAAAATTATTTAACAAAAGATGTCAACAATTCAACTCCTTCCCCAGTTCCAAGTGGTGCCAGAATCATTCCTACCTTCTGGGTGGATTTCTCAGCTCTTTCTGTTTTCCTAGTCTGTTTCTTCCCTTTCTCCAGTTCACCATCACTTCCCTGGTGTTGTATTGCTGTTGTGCTCTGTCCAGCTCCTGTTAACACTTCATCCCTTCGCTCTCCCGTGACCGGGAAGATGTGGGGGGAGGGGTTCTGATTTCTTTTTATTTTCCAACTGCCATGGAATCCTCCGATTCCAGCATTCCATCCGTTTTCTGTTTAAAGGGGACTCACCAAAGCGTTCTGCTTGCTGTTGTGAGAAGAGTAGAGAGAAGGAATCTGGTTATGATCATATATTTTCATTACGTTAACAGTGGTGTCACCATCACAATAAATACCCACGTTTATTAACATTCTGCAGGAGTTCCTTGGATACCAAAAGGGGTTTCAAAGTCAAGCAAGATTCTAATAATTTTGAATTGCCAGGTAATTATGTAGTCCTGGGTAACCATTGTTACACATCCTGGTAATAATCTATTTACCTGGTTGGCCCACACCTTGGACATAAAGAAATAATATATTATCACAATTTAATAGCCTTAACTCTGACACATGGAATGATTTTTGATGTATTCTAAGATAAAAATATGTATTTATGTGGCTGATCACAGTGCCATCTAAATATAAAACTTTTGGGGGGAAGAATTTTATGTTGTTTATTACTGATAATGAGCAGTATCTTATATCAGAATCATGTTTGTTTTGTGATAAAATCTGCATTTTTATGAAGAAAGTGTAGTGTTGACATGGGCAGTATAAGACTTATGATGTCATTAAATATTTCACTTCCTTGCTTTTAAGTATTTGGGTTTTATAAATGATATTTAAAGTGAGAATCCTTTAAGTGGGTTTTTGAACAAGAAGATTTTTTGGTATTTCTTAGTGTCTTTATTTTTGCCTCCCTCCCATCCCCCCAACTCTGTTCTTTTTCCTTTTGTATGTGTGGAAATATGCATATAAGTGTTTTTTAAAAAAATTAAAGGATAGCGGCTGTTCATGGGTTCAGAGATCTGCCTACACAGAGCGGCCTTGAGGATGGGTCTTGTGTTAACCCATCTGAAAAATGCTGGCATTTCTAAACACATTACCGTTTTTTTTTTTGCCCTCGTTTAGTTCTTTTTCATTTGGTAGTCTTAAAATACAGAAGTGAACAAGCATTATCCTCATTTTAAAATGTTTCTAACTAACTAGAGATTTGGAAAAGAAATTGAGTCAGTGAGTTGTATTGTCTTAGCATTTCTGATATCGGGTTCTGCTCCTGTGATTTCCCCAAATCTACTTAACTGTTGACAAGTCACTTAAATTTTGTTCCCCAGTTATGCCATTTGGTGACCTTTTGGAGAGTGCAGGAAGTGACTATTTCTATCCTTTTTGACTTGTTTACGTTATTTTGAGTTTATTATTTTCATGTTTGGGGTTTTTTTGTGTTTTTCATTTTTATTGATTTCTTGTTTTCAAAAATGGCAGATTTTTATTGTCCCTAACAGTTGCCTCTTGCACCTGCCAATTTTAGTATTTGTTTCAGATTGTAATTGTGATGGGATACAGTTGGACGAGTAGAAGAACATAGTCATTCGATAAGTGGCTCAATTTTTTTAAAAAATACCCTTTTGAAATTCTTATCCCAAAAAGCAATTATTTAGGAACATTGCAGTTGTCCGAGCACTTCACAAAAAGATATCAATAGCTTAAAAACTGCTTAAATACAATTTATTTTATTAAAAAATAGCTAGTGCCCAGTTTTAAGAAATAGCAACAAGCTCTTTGAGATGGAATGTAAGACAAGTCCAAATGTGCAAATCAGAGTGACCTTTAAATGACTTATAGTTCTAACTACTCACACATTGCTGGATTTAAATTAAATGGAACCACTTGGGGAAAAAGACCAGAGTATTATTGAGTAAAAACATACTCACCCCACCCTCTCTGTCCCCAGGCTTCAGAGCCAGAGCGCTAGCCCCAGCTGCAACTTCAAAGAGCTGTATACAGCTAGTTTTTAGAGCCCTTAGCATGAGGGCTGCAAACCTGAGTCTGTTGACCAGAGCTGGGAGGCTTGCTGCTGTGGGCTGTGTAGGCGTACCCTCAGTAGGGCTTTCAATGAACTATTACAATTTCTGGCATTAACATTCACTTTTGCATAGCTCTATCTCCAATTTGTTTTAAGTAAATATAGCTTTTATTACTATAGGAGAACACACAGCTAGTGCATTTTCAAAGCTGTTTTGTTAACATCCAGTTAATGATCAATTCTTTGATCCCTTGGTGTTTAAGCATCGTTGAGCAGACGTACACCACAGCCGAATTTGTGAGTCAGGCTATTGACATCAATGAACCAATTGGAAATCTTAAGAAGTTGTTGGAACCAAGACTTCAGTGTTCATTGGACGCACATGAAATCTGCCTGCAAGATATCCAGGTAAATCAAGGAGTGTTGAAAAACTTCTTCTGAGGGTTCAAACTACTCTGAGAATAGTTCTGTGTATTCAGTCCCTTACCTCCACTCCGATTTACAGTTAAGAGTCTAATCTTGCAAATGTCAGCCTCATCAACTTCAAACTGTTTATAAAATGTACCCATTAATCACTAATTTACTGCAAATAAAACTAGGAAACTTCTAGGGTTTGTGTCAGTAATGTATCTCGGTAGCAGAATGTCTTATGAATTTTGGGGAAGAAGTAAACATAATTTTGAAAGTACAGATCATACACTAAGAATTATGTTCCAAGGTATCTTAGGTCAGGTGACCTGACTGTTCCCTGAAGCTGCTTCTTCGTGCTTGTACCTCTGGAAGTAGCAGTTTTTCAGATTTTCTGAATTTAGAAGCCAGAAGAGCTTTACACAGCATTGTTTTGTGTTTTCTGATGTTTTCAGGTCTAGTTGTAGAGATGTTGTGCAGTTACACAAAAACATTGTGTTTTTTTTAAAATGTATGTCTTTGGAATAGATAGTTATTGCAGGGTTTCCCGGATGATTTTTTAAATTTTTTTGTAAAGCGTAAATAATACAGCCATTAAATAAAGACTTAGTAACCTTTCTAATTTCATTCTACTCTTGTTAATACTTATAGATTCTCTAGAGTTCCAAGGAAGGTTATTGGCATACTTCAACTCTCATTGGGTAGCAAAAGAGAGATTTAAAAGGAAGCATGTAAGATATTTGCTGGTTCTGATGTGTGGTTACTGTTCACCATCATGAGAGCCATGTATTCTGGCACTTCCACTGTCAGAAGTTGGGAATGGGCAACAGGGGATGGATCACTTGATGATCACCTGTTCCATTCATTCTCTCTAGGGCACCAGGCACTGGCCATTGTCGGAAGACAGGATACTGGGCTAGATGGACCTTTGGTCTGAACCAGTATGGCCAGTCTTATGTTCTTAGGAATTTCTGTCTGTGTAGTTATTGCAGTACGTGTATATATTTATCTGTAGAATAGGAGCTGCTAACAAATGATAGGAGTGACATTCCTAGTGATGAGAAGTTATGCTCCTGTTTTCCCAGAAAAAAAAACATGGATTTTGTATCTATCGATACTTACCTTATCCTTGTTGTTGATCAAAACATGCTGTAAGCAACAGTTGAAGGTGAAGTTGTAGTTCAGTTTCTTTTTCATATTTGTTTAAAATTTACAGAATAAGTATAATTTTTCAAAAGACAAAATACAGGAATTGAATAGCAAATATTACTTTTAATTTTATTTTATTCAGATCCTGCTACAGCTACACAAAAATGAATAGTTATCTACTTTTTTCTATAGCTATCTTCTAGCTAGATTTGTTGCCAAATAGTGTAACACAGAGATTCTTTGTATAATAAATCAAATTTAGAAATCTGTTACCAGAAAAATTATCACAAGATTATCACAGAACACAAAGATGTATCAGGTATTAACATCTGAATTAGATTCTTCAGTGACTTATACTTTTTTGTTATTAACCGAGGTAGTAAAGAAAGTCTTTGTTGTCACAGTCAAAAATATATATATAGCTTATTTTTCAAGTAAATTATGTTTAGCAGGAAATATTACTGAGGTCTGAAGGCCCAAAGAAAAGAACTCCGATTATAAAGCTGACTTTCTCTAGCTTCGAAGAGTAATTTCAGAGCTCAGGAAATATTAAGAAGTTACATTTGCTAAAACTGCAGATTACATTTTTGTTTCAGACTTCCCTCATTATGCTTCTATTGACCTATTGTCATGTGAAAATAACTAGTCATGGACAATAAATTTTTATAAGATTACAGTAGACTTTCAGTATCTTTAAAGTACCAATTAAGGAAGTTAAAAAGGATGCAGTTTTAGCTGACAGATTCTTAATAAGGATCTATTTGCAAATTCCCCAAACTTTAATATTTGATTACTGTAATTCATCATGAAGTCTCTTATTAGGCTTACAGTCATTTTATTTGCCATCCTGTTAGTGCTCTTGCTGTCACTTCCTGCATAGAAGTCTGTAATCTTATCATTTTTTTAAAACATCTGTAGTATGTTGTTTTAAGCAGAGTGTAGCTTACGGCAGAGATTCACTTGCAGTAAGGTGTTGGAAGTGGAATATGGTAAAGATCTGGAATAGTATTTGTGTTCTGCTAATGTAATTGCTTCTAAAGCAGATGTAACCGAAAGCAGTCATGGAGAGCACTAAATGAAAAGAACATATCTTCTCCCAGTGTTGTTAGTTTCATTTGGGGTTTTGATTAGATCGGTGGTGAAAAACCAACTCCATCTTTCCCTTTTGTTTCTTTGGCCAGATCTACACTAAAAAATAGGTTGAGCTAGGTATGTTGCTCAGGGGTCTGAGAAATTCACACCCCTGAGCAACATAGTGAAGCCGACTTAATACGGGATGTAGACATCACCAGGTGGATGGAAGTAGTCTTCCATTGACATACCTACTGCCTTTTTGGGGAAGTGGATTAACTACAGTGGCAGGAAGACCTTTCCCTCAGTGCAGCTGCAGCACTTTTAGTGAAGACCTAGCCTATTTGATATAATGATGAAAAGAGGACAGGAAAGATATGGCTCTCTTAAGAGCCAAAAACATAGTTAATGACTCCCTTACAGTAGAAAAGCTGCTTTTTAGTGGACCTCATAATGTTATGTCCCAGAATATAAACATTTTTTTTTTACCAACACCTAAAAATGGAAGTTGAGGGAGAGAACATTTTTTCCTCTGCTAGAAATAAAGAGGTGAAAACAGAAATGAAGGTAGTTTTGTTGATATTAATGATCATGACCTGATAGAAGCAACCTCTAGCAGGTTCCCAGTAGCAATTATAACTGATTAGAGATTGGGACTGTTATCCAGAGGACACAGAGAGTAGAGCTATCAGATAGGTAGTCTCTGATGAAAATAGTTCCCAGCTGGTTCTACGCTGGCTGGAGAGTGAGATGTCACTTTGAATTCTGTTGTACTGAACAAATCAGTAACACCCTGCTTTTTTATGTACTGTTGAGTGAAATAAATGACTTTTTGCAGAAAGTTTGATGTGTACAAGGGAGGAAAACAGTACTGCAACAATAAGGATATTAAAATCCATGTAAAAGATACTTTAAAGAATTAATCAGAATCATAGCCAGTGTGGTTTGATATATAGTATTTGAGAGGCATAAAGCAAAGACTGTCTAGACACCTATCTTTGATGTGGTGAGTAACCATTAAATAATGTTAAGTATCTGTATATGAAAAGGCTACTGCCAGCTTAAAAATCATACTTTTGTGCATTGTTGCAGTTACCACCTAAAATTAGAGAGAGACGTGTTTTTCTTTTTTACTTTGTGCATCGTGACAGTGCATTGTTTATGTTGGCTTCACTATTTCCCAGTGGCATTTTTTGAGGTCTCTTGCACAGGAGCAAACTGCTTTTAACTAATTTCTTTTAAAACTGACTAGATTGCAGCTTGACAGGTTCCTTTAAAAAATGTTTGTATTTGGAGCTACTGTTAATCAGAATTGAGTAATTTTTCTTCTTTAGCTTTCAAATTGCTCTGGGTAAAGATCATGGTTACTATGACTTGTACAGTGCTGCACATGCTGTTGGTAATTACGACTTAAAAATGTTTGATAGCTGCAGTTAGGAACTCAGGTATTCTGATGCCCTAACATACATTTACAGAATTTTGATCTGAACTGAGTTTGAACAAGATGACTTATAATTAAATGCTTTTATAAAGTTTAGTAATTTTAAAAAATTTCCTCCTTTTATCAAGTTGGACCCAGATCGCAGTCTCTTTGATCAAGGAGTAAAGACAGATGGAACAGTACAGCTTAGTGTACAAGTAATATCCAGGCAAGGTAAGCAGTTAAGCATTTTATTCACTATCATACAAGGTGAGCCATATTGTAAGTGTATTTGTGTTCATGCATTACCATTTTTTAACTGTAGCATTGAAAATATAACTGCGTTATTCATGCTTCTGTAGGCTGATTTTTCCATTGTACATCATAGGTTTATAGAGTGACAGTTAAAATTTGTCCTGGACTGATGTTTCTTCAGCCCAAAATATGTCTATCTCCCATAGTAACTTTTATATAAATCTCAAACTAGGAAAATTGGTGGGATAGTGACAAGGTGGAATTCGGCAGTACTCTGCATGTGAGAGCTTTTAATGAGGGCAAGAAGTTGTTTGTCTCATGCTAGGCAAAATATCTGCTCAAATGAAGCAGAATTGCCACCAGCTAATGAGAGACGCATCAGTATATCATGAACTTACTAATTCATGAATAATTAAATTATTGTGGCATTGTCAACTGACCATGTACTAAAGATCAGAAGCAAAAGCCAAAGGTGATCATCTCTTTGTTGGTACCTGTGTTTCTGAGATATATTGGACTAAACCAGGGGTCTCAAACATGCGGCCTGCAAAGCTCTTTTCTGTGGCCTGCCACACTCCCCGCTCCTCCCCACCCACTGCATGTCCGGTTCGCTCATCGGGCTCCAGGCAGGAGGGAGGGAGTGACCCCCACTGCTCCCAGGCCTGCAATCCCCCGCCGCAGCTTTCCGCCCTGCAGTGACTGGAGGGACTTGAGTGGGGGGAAATGCCTGCCCCATGGGCGGGTGGCTTGCTGGGGCTGCCGCAGCCCTTCTTCCCCTGGGGTCTGGCCCGCGGCCACTTTCAGCAGGGGCGCTGCTGAGGGCGAGGCTGTCCTGATGCAGAGCTTGCTCTGCTGCCATCGCAGGCAGCAACTCTGGGGGCAGCTCCAGCCTCAGTGCATTCAGATTTAGCATTAGCAGCCTGCAGGGGGGTAAGTCTGACCATTCACTGTTTTGAATGATTATAATCCTGGTTTTTACATATTTAAAAATTCCTCACGGACACAGATGGTAACCCTATGATCCCTCCTGCACTCCAACCCCCTGCCCTGAGCCCCCTACTGCACCCCTCACCCTTCCTGCGCCCTGACCCTCTGCCGCACCCCAACCCCCTGCCATACCCTTTACCCAATCCCCTGCTGCACCCCTCACCCCTCCAACACCCCAACTCCTTCCCTGAGTCCCCAGCCATACCCCTCCTGCAGCCCATCGCCCTACCTTGAGCCCCCTGCCGCATCCTGCACATCTCCTGCACCTCAACTCCCTGCCCTGAACCCCCGCCACACCCTGCACCCCTCCTGTACCCCTTGGGTGTAGGGAGGGGACGGAGCTGGGGTGGTGGTTTTGGGGCAGGGGTTGGAATGGGGACTGGAAAGAAACAGGGCAGGGGCAGGGCCTCATGGAAATGGGTGCGGGGCCGCGGGCAGGGTGTCAGTGAGTCGGCCCTCGGGTTAATATGCTAGTTCTTATGCGGCCTTCATGATCATTTGAGTTTGAGACCCCTGGACGGAACCATAGGGACACATAACCAATGTTTCTTCTTCTAGTGCTCATTTCTGTGTGTATTCCACACATGGGTACATGTGTGCTTGTGTTCCTGGAACTGGAATGTTCCTCTCTCCCCCCTCAGTACATTGGCCTCAGTCTGTAAGTCGTGCCCCTCTGAGCATGTGCTCTGGAGCAGAGTCCAGAGCTGTTAAGCCCAAGGAATCGCTGCCTCGGACCTCTCGTTAGAGTAATGGGCACTTTCACAAACACATGAACAGATCCCCTTCCAGATGTGTTCCTGAAAGAAAGGATCCCTCTCTGACTGTCCAGTTCAGGTGAGTCCTTGTGCACAGATCATAAAGATTTAAGTCTGTGCAAAACTCCTGGCCATGAGAGTAAGGTGCAAAGGAGAGAGGACCAAACTGGCAAACTTCATGAAAATGTAATAAAGAACAATGTTGTCAGACATTTAGATGAAACATAATTTGTTGAGGAAGAGTCAGCATGGTTTTAATAAAGAGAAATCATGCCTCACCAATCTACTAGACTTCTTTGAGGGGGTCAACAAGAATGTGGACCAAGGGAATACAGTGGATATAGTGTACTTAGGTTTTCAGAAAGCCTTTGATAAGATCTCTCACCAAAGGCTCTTCTGCAAAGTAAGCTGCCACAGGATAAGAGGGAAAGTGCTCTATGGATTGGTAACTTATTGAAAGGTAGGAAACAAAGGGTAGGTCAGTTTTCAGAATGGAGAGAGGTAAATAGTGCGCCCCACAGGAATCTTTTCTTGGACCAGTCCTCTTCAAAATATTAATAAATGATGTGGAAAAAGGGGTAAACAGTGAGGTGGCAAAATCTGCAGATGATAACAAATTACTAAAGATAGTTAAGACCCAGGCAGACTTAAAAGAGCTACAGAAGGATCTCTCTGCATCGCGCCGCTTCCCGCAGCCCCCATTGGACTGGGATGGCAAACCACAGCCAGTGGGAGCCACAGTTGGCGAAACGCCAGGTAAACAAAGTGGCAGGGCCCATTAAGGGTGCTTACCCTGCGGTCCCGCATGCCAACGTTTCCGATCCCTGGCCTAGATTAACCTTTTAGGTGTGTGGTCAGAAAACAAACCAGATCGCAAGGTGTCACACAGGAAGCAGCAAGACTTAGAGAGAGAGGTTGAACAGTAGTAGATGTGATGTTAAAATAAGATAGTAGAGTGACTTTATGAAGAACTTAAAAGATGGGGGAAGAAATTTAGAGTGGATTTGCAATTCGATGGAAAATGGGTAATATGACCCTGCTTCCTGGAACAATTTGGTCTGGCTTGGAATTGTGAACTGTTAAAATGTAAACTTTAAGATGATACATAAAGAGGTCATCAAGGTAATGTTGGAGAAGAATAAGGAATGAAATCTCGCGGTAACCAGGAGGCTTACTTGCAAGGGAGACAAATGAGAGCAGAAGTTTGGAGTTAAGAATGACTACATGATTTCTTGGAGCAAAGTAAAGGTCTGAGTTATTTTATATGTCATATGATTTATATAGCACTTCACACTGCTTTATAAACATTAATCCTCATAACACCCCTGCAGAATAGATAAATACTATTTAACCGATAGAGAAAGCCAGATGGAGAAGGAAGGGACTGACCCAGGGCCACAGAACAAATTGCTGGTAAAACTGGATTTAGAACTTGAGCATTCTGCTTTCCAGTCTTCTTATCTACTAAATCGCATTCCCTCTTTGAGTATGCCTACACTGCAATAAAAAAAAAAGTCTCAGAGCCAGGGTCAATTGATTTGGTTTCCCAGAGTTCACTGGAGCCTGGGCTCTGTAACCCACCGACTCCACCTCAGGATTTGGGCACCAGCCTGAGTTTGAACATCTGCATTGTAATTTTTAGCCCCATTGCCTGAGCCGCATGACCCTAAGTCATCTGACCCAGGTCAGCTGCAGCCATGCTGCAGGTCTTTTATTGCAATCTAGGTGGGCCTTATAGGGTATCCTAAAGTGACGCTAACCAAAGTGTGTGTAATAATTTCAAAGATGCTTTAAAAGTAACCATTTTTGAAGAATGAAGTGGTACTTATTTTTGGACTACTATATTTCCTTCATAGGACAAGAGTAATAGTTCCTTAGATATGCATACAGAGCTGCCAGTTGAATGTGTGGGGAGGGTTATATATAAAAACTGAATTTGAAACGCATGGGATTGTGGGGCGAAGGGACATAGTTATTTGTATGTTCATTTTACTAAATTAGAAGTGTATGCTTAAGTGAAGGGTGAGAAGAAATATCACATTGAGTCTGCTATCCTTGGTAGTGTTGTCATATGAACTATTTTGAAAATGTGATGCTAACC
Organism: Dermatemys mawii; assembly: GCA_007922305.1. Classification (NCBI taxonomy): domain Eukaryota; kingdom Metazoa; phylum Chordata; order Testudines; family Dermatemydidae; genus Dermatemys; species Dermatemys mawii. The sequence continues at coordinate 8,079,293 of ML677384.1, read as the reverse complement.
ATGAATGCATCTGGTGTTTTCTGTATCTGATTCTCAGCATGTAGTAACAGTATGTTTGGCGAGATTTAAATGAAACCGGTAATGCTTTTGCAGTGCTCAAAGATAATGTATTTTACCTTACTGTATTTTCATCCATATCTAGGAATAGAGCCCAAGTTAAACATCCTGGAAATTGTAAAGCCTGTAGAAACTGTGGAGGTAGTTATCGATCCGGATGCCCATCATGCTGAAGCTGAAGCTCACCTCGTTGAGGAAGCCCAAGTGATAACCCTAGATGGCACAAAGCACATTACAACAATTTCAGATGAGACCTCTGAGCAAGTGACTCGATGGGCTGCAGCACTGGAAGGCTACAGAAAGGAGCAAGAACGCCTTGGAATACCTTATGGTAATAAAATAGGATGTTGAGTAGTTTGTATGTTCTTAATAATTGAGAATTATTTGATATTTGGGTATTTTATAAGAGACATCATTTATTAAAGTGCTCAGATACCATGATGAGATTTCATATGCTGTGGTGAGGAGTGCAGTACAAATAGCTTGATAGAGCAAGTAAATTGGAGGTGAAACTATGGCTGATAGTTCCTTGGAAGAAGAGGGTAGGTTTCCTCCACAGCTTACTTAAATTAAAAATTTGTTTTTTCCCCGGTCTAGTGCATAAAGTAGTTTTTAAAATGTGTGTACTGGCAGATTGAACTGTTTGTGTATGAATTTGACTGTGGGTCCAGTTCTCTGGGGTTCCTGACTCTCTTTGGGGGCCCATTAAATACAGTAGTTGTGGAGGATGTGGAGAACTTAGCAGTATGAGATTTGTATGAAAAGCCACACTTAGATTCAGGTACTTAATATGCCTAATTTTTAAACTTCAGTCTTTTCAAAGGAGGGTCACCATGGAAGAGACGAATTGTGCTAGCATTATAGCATACGTAATACCTGTAAATTGAAACTTTTTCTTTTGAGACCTTGTGACAGTGCTGCCAGTGAGAGCCAGCTGAGGTCACTCAGTTAGGGTGAGCTGCAAACAGAACAGGGCAGACAAACCCCAAAATCTGGTGGATATTCCAATACTTAGATTTACCAAGCCAGCACAAAACAGCTTCTATAGTACCTCACTGGTTACTCAGAAGTCCAAATAATGCATTTCCCTTAAAGTACCCAGCTTCAGGCCTCCATCCAGACATACATATTAAACATATGATGATAAAATCTGAAAATATTGTTTCATTCTATAAAATAAAAGTTTCTCCTGATCCCAAAGGACCAAGCCCCAGACCCAGGTCAAATGATAACTTAGATCTTACCCAAATTACACACTTATAGTCAGTTCTTTTTACCTAAACTAAAATTTATTAAAAAAGAAAAGTGTGTGTGTGTTGGTTAAAAGATCACATTCACGTACATTCAGATATATAGTAGAGCTGAGTTTGTAGTTGCCAAAAGTCCTTTCAGAAACAGTCCATAGGTTATAGTCCAATGACCATATTCAGGGTGACTCCAGTCAGTGACTGGAGATCTCAAGCCTTAAGTCTTAAGGTTTCCCCCTCTTGAAATCCACAGCAGATCTGAGATGAAGAAGGATCATGTCCTAGGGTTTTTGTACATTTCCAGCAGCCTTTTGGCCTGAGAAAACAATAGGCTTAACTTTCCTTCTCCCAAACATCATGGCAATTAGCGTAGGGTAATTTATCCATTAAACAGTTCAGATACAGGTTACCACAGTCTTCATATGGACAATAATACGATTTCACTCAAGTATTTTTGTAAATGCTAATACTCCTTTTTTGATCTTTGAATCAAAGCCACAGTAATAGACAAAAGTTGTTTACATCACAAGACCTGAACAAACATCTATGCTTCTACCTCTGACAGTGCAGACTTGCATTCCAAAGCTCTGTTCATTTACATACCTTCCTAACCAGTCTTTAGGGTTTGACCATGGGTCAGGTCAGTCTGTGAGTTATTAACTCTTTCTGGCCCTGTCACATTTCAGGGAGATATTATATTACACTCACAACGTCACAGACCTATACCACACTTGAACCCTGGCCAGGTAAAAATGAATTGTGTTAAATCATTGTAATGTACTCTGAAGTTATATTCACTAAATCAACCTGTAATATGTAAATAAACTCCCAGAAAATTGCCCTCCACCTTTTTTTTTGGCCTTGTTGAGGAAGTCCAAGTGATAACCCTAGATGGCACAAAACACATTACAACAATTTCAGATTGTTTGCCTTTTCTTGCCATTGTTTGGTTTTAGTACTTGGAAATAATTAAATTCAGTCTCAGGTATTTACAAGGGAACAAGGTATTAAATTGGCTGACATTCTTAATATATTCTCAAAGAAAAACAAGCAATGGCTTCTGATTTGCTTTGTTTTGTTTTGTTAATCCCTTTGACATACAAGCATTTCTGAATTCACTTTCATTATGCTAGATATCTTGTTAGTTGAGGGATTGATACAAAAAAGCTTTGGGATATTCATGTGAATATCTTTTGAAATTTCACAGCATGCCATCCATAATGCAAGAAGAGAAGTTACACTCTCAATACAATACTAAAAACATTTAATGTTAAATAAACTGTTGTAAATTAACTTATAAATTTGTTAGTATTAAAACTTTGCTTTCTCAAAGAAGAAAATCAGCATTATGAATGTGACACCATTGTTATTTGAAAGGTTTACAATTGTTTTCCATTATATTGGTGAGAAATTTCTAGAAAACAAAAATTGGCCTCTTTAATGACAAAATCCAAGTATAGACATTTTGGAATTCTCCTCTTGGTAGTAGAAATGTCTTAATCAAGTGAATGCCAAAAAGGATAACTTTTAAATACCACATCAGATTTTTCTGACTTCGTGGAATTGGAGAGAAAGGAGGCACTCGAGGACTTTTTGTATTCTGAATGTATTGTTGGTGCTTTATAATAATAAATGCCTCTGTAGTTTTTTGTAAATGGAATTTTTGTATGATTCCCCAAAGATGAGATTTCATTTTGCCTGACCTTTCTATAAATGTGCGTAAATTGCATTTCTGCTGGAGTTCAGTTTTTCAACTTCATTAAGGCTATCTGAAATCGCCTGCCTCTTTTGAGAATCCAGCGGGCTTTGCAACAGACAGTGAGAGTTGTAGCTTTGAGTAAAATCAAACCTGTTTGGTAGTTATATTGTAGACTCTCTTCCTTCCCATTATTTGCTCTGACTAGTAAGGTAACAACTAACCACCATTCAGTAATTTTCCACCCTTTAACATCTCTCGTTCTTGTCTCAGAGAAACATATGAGGTGTCCTTCACAGCTGTTTGTAGGTGCCATTTTCTCCTTCAGGTTATTCTTGCTAGAAACATGGAACAATCAGAAAATCAAAAGGAAAAATTGCCCCCACCTGCTTTTTGGAGCCGCAGTTTACCAAGAGGGACCCTTAAGTGCATTGTATTTTCACTCTGCAAAGTCAAAGTTATTTCAGGAGACAAGGCAGCAACAGAAGTAGATAATTTTTGGTGTTGTGGCAGACAGCTTACTTAGCTCTTTTAAGAAACAAGAAGTTCACTGTCTGGAGCAGAGGAGGTTCTTTTTGACTTCCAGGAGCTATGATGAGAATTCTCACCACCAGCAACACAACCATTCTCTATCTCTCTCTCTGTCTCTGTCTCTCTGCTTGTTCTTGCATTTTGGTAGATGTGCCAGCGGTCCCAGGTTCAGAACTGTTGAAGCAAGTACAAGATCTAGACCCTGTCGGGAAGAGTTTCATGACCAATGGGAGTGACTGCTAAAGCATGTTTGTCTCAGCCATGAAACTCAAAAGTCCCTCAAGAAACCAGATAAAACACAGCTCTTGCCTTTTCCTAGGTGAGGAAATGAGGAGAGAACTTTCCTACCCATTCTGTTCAAAAAAATCACAGAAAGTATACCTGTGCCTATCCACGATGTCAAGCTGCTTTTTTGTTAGGGCTTCCCAGAGCTCTCTTGGGGTTTGCAGAATAAACTCCTCGTGGCCCAAGATAGATTCCAGAGTTATGCTGTGCGCACAGAAACATTATTATGGAGGATAGTGTTAGCCTAAAGAATTTACAGGCTATGACAATAGCAAGGAAAAAAAATTGACCCTGCATGTGGAACAGTTTTTGACAGCCATCTGTTCTAACTGTTCACCCAGTTGGCCTAGTTACAACAAAGCAAAAAAAAACCCCCTATTCGTCCTTCTCCCAAAAAGGTTAGGAAGCTTTATGATGTTGCTTACAACTCTCACAAGCCACCAATATCCTCAGCTACTCCCTGGCTGCACACAATGTTACTGACCTAGATCATGTTTGGGGAAGGATATCCCATCCCTATGTGGGGAAGGCTAATGTTTCGTATTGGAAGGAATGAAACAAGAAAATTGGTAGAGAGTGCAATAGAGAGCTCAGAAATTTTCAGAGATGGTGAGAAGAAATTGTGATCCAAGTCAGAGGTTTGCATTGCGCTCCAGATACTGCATTGTTTCAAAGTCATAGAAAGCAAATTAGCAAGTCGATAGGAACAGTTTCGTAGTGGCATCTTGAGAATCAAAATTTCATTTGTGTTGTGGCTTTCCACACCTTTTACTATCTTCCCTTTTTGTTTCTCTATGCAAAGAATGTTTGTGGCGTAACCAGGCTTTGTTACTAAAACTTAAGAATTAGGTCTTTTTCTTTTTTACAAAAATTTAAGAACTTATTCAGGTGACTTTTCAGTCATACTTGTTTCAATCACATGGGACTGTTTTTTCTCTGGTTCTTTTTATTGTTAGTGACTACAGGGAATAGTTCTGTAGTTTCTAAAATGGACAGGGTAACACCTTTTGCAGATTTTATCAGTTGTTTAATATATTTTTCTTCTTTTTTCCTAGACCCTGTACAGTGGTCAACAGACCAAGTACTCCACTGGGTGGTATGGGTGATGAAGGAGTTCAGCATGACTGACATAGACCTCAATACTCTTAGTATTCCAGGCCGAGAGTTATGTAGCCTCAATCAAGAGGACTTCTTCCAGAGGGTGCCTCGGGGAGAAATCCTTTGGAGCCACCTGGAGCTTCTTCGAAAATGTATGTGAGCTTTCTCAATGACTGATTTAGTTACTATTTTTTTCTGTGGAAAGAGAGAGACAGTTGTGAACAGTCTAAGTTATTTTCCATTAGCAGTGAAAGAGAGGGCGCCAAATACAAGATAAGGGAATATGTTATAATGAGAGTACTTGCTGTTACAAAAGAAATGTCTGTATTTCAAACCTGGTTGGCCCATCTTTCCTCAAATTTTATTACTGTTAATCTAATACAGGAAGTAAGGTACAAGAGGTATGGCTCTTACAACATACCTGAGAATTCCTGATCTATGTTTTTATTATTAGCTTTAGTTCATCTTCTAATTTGACAGTCTCGTAATTAAATATTAAGTGCTATTAATGTATGTTGCAGTCTCAGATAAATGTGAAAGTCACTAAGCTAATTCTTTAGCCCATATATACTGCAGCTAATCTATCGTGCGCTCGTGTATTCAATATTTAGATACAGTTAGGCTGATTTTCTGTCTGTGACATTGGAAAAAAGTACATCATATAAGCAAAATAGAAAGTTTGGGTACAGAATAAAAAAATAGTGCGTGTAATATTCTAAAAATACATTAGTGAAAATAAAGCTCCATCCCAGATGCCTATAAGGACATAAAAAAGGCTGTGCATACTTCTTTCTTGTGGTGTTAAATATTTACTCTTCAAAGTCATCATCTTTACACTCTACAACCTTTATGTTGTTTTTCTTCATTCCTTTCTTGTTTTCTCAGTTATAAAATCCATTTGGCATTCAGTTGACTTATGAGGGTAAGGATTTGAATAAAGATTTAAATATTTTTCTTTTACTTGGCAGATGTATTGGCTAGCCAAGAACACTCTGGAGAAATAGCAACAGTTACTATTGATCAGCGTGAGTAGTTATGTCAGTAAATTATTAAAACAGGTGTTGTCAACCAGAAATGTGGGTTCAGGACTCATGTTACCAAAAAGTCAGAAAAGCCAGACAAATAACACACATTTTGCATGTTTTTCAACTTGAAAGCAAAGCTTTAATTTTTTAGCCAATTTAAGAGTTCAATTTAATCAGAATTTTGAATGTTTCTAACTTTCTTCTTCTTATGATCAATAGATAACTTTTCCATTATTCTGCATCATAATGTGACACAAGTGAAATATTTGTAATGTCAGCTGTTCAGAACTGCATTCTTGGTGAACATATATCAGAAATAAGTTCTATATTTAAAAAAGTAGCATATCTACTGCAATGTTAATACCAATTCCATTTTAAATAGTAGCAACAATTTAAATTATTTTTCAGGTAAAGGTTTGTGAATATTCGTGTGGCTCTTTGGAGGGGAAATCTTTTGAATTTTAATATTGATGTACACACACACATGCACTAGAACCTCAGAGTTATGAACACCAAAGTTACGAACTGAACGATCGACCACACACCACATTGGGAACCAGAAGTGCACAGTCAGGCAGTAGAGACCAAAAAAAAAAGCAAATACTGTACATTTAACACATTGTTGTAAACTACTGAAAAAGGGGGAATTTAAAAAAATAATTAAAAAAAAAAAAACTTGACAAGGTAAGGAAACTGTTTTTGTTTCATTTCAATTAAGATAGTTAAAAGCAGCATTTCTCTTCTCTTCTGGATAGTAAAGTTTCAAAGCTTTGTTAAGTCAGTGTTTAGTTGCAAACTTTTGAAAGAACAACCATAACGCTTTGTTCAGAGTTCTGAACAACCTCCGTTCCTGAGGTGTTTGTAACTCTTAAGATTTGTGTGTGTGTATACACTCTCTCTCCCTCTCACATACACACACGCATGCATCAGGTTTTTGTACCAACAAGTTATAATTATTGTTGTCCAATGTTTGCTGTTTCACAGCTGTGCAAATTATTCCAGCATCTGTACAGTCTGCTACCCCAACCACAATTAAAGTAATAAACAGCAGTGCAAAGGCAGCTAAAGTACAAAGAGCACCAAGAATTTCAGGAGAAGACAGAAGTTCACCTGGGAACAGGACAGGTATTTTCTCAATTTTATTTTAATGTAAATGCTATAAATATATGTTAAATCACATAGTGACTTTGCAGAATACAGCCATATCCCTTACAGATATGATATTGCTAAATTTTCTAAGTGCTGCTTACTTGAATATGAGGCCTGTAGGGAAAATCAAGGTGTGATAGGAAGTGCTAATGCAGTATGTAGCCCTCAGACCTTTTGAGTTAGTACTGAATCAGTGCCCAGCGTGGTACTAAAGAGCACTACGTTGATGAAAGTGCTATATTGTAGACGAGACAAACCCAAGTTTAACCACTGTCTTAAATGTGCCCCCTTTCCTCCCACTCAATGCCATTTGCTCAGGTTTTATCTTCTCCTTACTGGATCATTTGGGAAGGAAGCAAAGGTTGATAAATATGTTCCAGAATTCTAACCTACTACTTCGCATACTGTTTGTTTAGTTTTCCTTCTTACACTGCTGGTGACTTCACCATTTGAAGATCTGCTAATCCTTATGAAGTGAAGGCACTTTTAGGAAAACTGCACATTAGCTACGCAATTTAATTTCACAGTCCTCCTTAGATTTTCTTCATCCAAACTCTTTGTACCATTAGTATTGTATCAGCTTCCCCATTACCTTGCTCCTGTTCTCCAATATTGTTTTCCTTTCTGTCCTTTCTCCTCCGTTAGGAGTTGCTACTTCATCTGTCTCCAGAAAACCAAATCTCACCTCTAAACCACATTTAAGTTTTGCTTGATTGACATGCTCTGCAAAGTGCCTTGTGACACTAGCCAAAATTTTAAGAAATAGGAACCTAGAACTAGGTTTCTAGACCAAGACTTCAGTGAGAGTTACTGGGTGTGCTCGCTTTTGAACAATCAGACCAACTATTTAAGTGCCTAAATGTGCATTTAGAATCTAATTTACAGTCTGTTTTTAAAAAAAAAAAAAAAAAAAAAAAAAATCTTTGCCACTGTATAACATGGATATTGAGATGTTATAAACTGAAGTTTATGAAATCTTAAAATAACTTTTAGGTCTGTAGAAAATAACTTCTGTTTAGCTTTAATGACTTTTTATCTCAATAGGAAACAATGGCCAGATTCAGCTATGGCAGTTTTTGCTGGAACTTCTTACTGACAAAGATGCTCGAGACTGTATTTCTTGGGTTGGCGATGAAGGGGAGTTTAAACTGAATCAACCTGAGCTGGTTGCACAGAAATGGGGACAACGTAAAAATAAACCCACCATGAACTATGAAAAGCTTAGTCGTGCTCTACGGTAAGAAGCTCTACAACTAAATTATTTCATGAAATGGTTGTATACTTTTCTCTAACTGTAGTATTCTGCCAGTTGCATATGATCTTTTGTGATTGCACATCAATTAAAAAACAGACAGGTACAGACCGCCCATGCCACCTTCTGTTGCCTGAGCAGGGTGGGTCATTGGATGTGTGAGTGGTTTCCTTTAGAAAACAAATGGAAATGCTATGATTGATCATCTTTGGATAATATGTTTAACAATTTCTTGGGGAAATAGTCACTGAAACAGCTTTAGTTACAGAATTTAAGATGTACATCTTTACTGCACCCCACTGGCAGCGGCATGTAATGCGCTCTCCATTTTTTTACATGCTAAGCAGCTTCATCATTTCTCGGGATGGGGAAAACTTGCCCATTAGAAATCTTCTAATACATTGTAATTTGGTAGCTTTGACCAATAAACACCGCGTTAAGGTGTTGAAGTTAACTCACACAGTACAAAAACAAAACAAAAAACTGTAATCATTTTGAGTACCATTGTTTCACCTTACCTACAGGCTTACAGAACCATTTGGCGGCTCCACATCACACTTCATCTAATTGCACATAAAATAAGCTTTCAAATCATATGTGATGTGGGTGTGTGTAGGGTGAGTACATTAAACTCCAAAATTATGGCCATTTTTGGAGATTTGCCACATGCCAAACTGTTAGTAGAATTTCAGATTTTACACAGAATTTTTTTCCTATTAAATATCATATTTAAAATGCTCATGTGTGGTGAAAAAGACAAGTCCAGGACCTTATTAGCATCCTTACTGTGAGAAGAACTCAAACTCAGACACACAATTGTTTGTAGCCAGCATTACCATCTAATATATTGAACTTTCACAAGTCAAGAAAACTGAAATGCTTCAACTAAGCTATTTTCCTTCGTCTGGGTTTTGTAGTTTGAAGTCAGTAGGAATTGTGCTCCAAAATCAAGTTAAGGGTCAGATTTACAAAAACCTTTAGGTACCTAAATATATGGGCTTAGGACCATAACTATAGACTCCTATTTTAGCAAATTTTGTCCTGTACAGACACTCCCTGACTTACACAAGCGTTCCATTCCAGAGCATCTTGCGTAACTCAAATTTTGCATAAGTCAGAAACGTATCTCTGACCATTACACAGACACCCCAAATGAAAAACCCTCCTGTTTCTAGCTTACGGAACTTTTTCTGTAAGCTCGGGTTTGCGTAAGTTGAGTTTACATAACTCGGGGAGCATCTGTATTTAAAAGAAAGTGCACAACTTCTTTTCATTAAAACTACATTTTTTTCAGAGTTAAAGTAATAGATTTTATGCTGCTAAAAAATATTGTCAATTGAATAGATTAGGCTCATTTTCTATAAAATAAGATAGATATTTCTATAGGAGGCATTTTTGGAAAAGGTATCTTTCAAGTTATCATTCATGATTTAAATGTGCTGAATCTGTTTTAAAAAAATTTAGCAAGCTGAACTTTGAATATTTTACCTTCTAAATTGGAGTACAAAATTTTAGTAACAGTTGAAAACTTAGTCAATATCTGTCTTTTAAATCCACTGCAAACAGTTACTGTATATTTTGCACATTGTTTAAACAGGTATAATTTAACAGGTCCTATATGTATCAACATATCCCTTGCATTAACAGGCCCAGTGCATGCCATTGTGGCATTTCTGCATCTCCAGTATTGATAGGCACCCTTTGACACATCCGTAGATAACAATTTCTGCATAGTTACAGGTGATTGGCTCTAGTGACATTAGCTTAGATACCAGTTATCGGTTGTGCTTGGCCGAGCTCACGTTCTCTTGTAAGGGCAGTGGGGGATTGTGAGGTTTTTTTGGAGGTGGTAGTGCAATGCATCGTTTGTTGGGGTCAGTCCTCTAGTGATTGACACTTTAAGAACTTGTTGCAACTCTCCTCTTTAAATATTTTCTGCCTCAAGTATTTATTCATTTTTAATTTTGTTACAGAAGAAAGTTTTTTGTTTGGAAACTTTCATCCTGGCAGAAAATGCAAAGACTCCAGTTCACTAGCAGGACCTTGCTCTGACGCACTGTTGAGTTTTTGGAGATTGTAATGCAAGATGGGAATTGCAGTTCACCCTTACTGGTTGATGAAAAAGATTCATTGGTTTTTAAAAACTGCTAATTTTCTCTTTATCTGCATATGTTGCATAACAGTTTTATGCCAGAGTAATTATTGCCTGCATTTAGACTGAAGAGCTGTTAGAATTCTATTGGTTTCATCCCTATTAGAAACTTGAAGATTTCTAGTCTTGCATTGGTTGCCTCTTATATTATAGTCAATCCCTGTTCACTAGAAGCAAAAACTATCCTTTTTCACTTGTTGGCAAAAGTAATGCATTGTTGATAAGGTATTGTTGAGGGCTGTTTCAGATTCAGGACTGCCTCTATGTTTCATCTATGGAATATCTGACAATAATAATAAATATAATTAAACACTACCTCATGAATATTGAATAAATTTTTACCAGAATATAGCTTATACCAAGGCATAGGTATCCAAATCAATACTCAACTCACTTACACTGTAAGCAAAAGTCAACTTTAGGTTGGATTAGTGCTTAGGGCTAATAGTAATCATTTATATTTTTGAAAGAGAAGAACTTATGGAAATAAACTATATCATACTATGTTGTGTATGATAGTTAGTGTAAAGCATAGCAGGGCATTTAATTAAAAAAAATCTTAAAAGTACTTAATTAAATATTTACTTAATTTTAAACTTCATCCTTAATGCAAAACAAACAAAATTCCAGTGTGTAACATCACTTAACCAGAGGAAGCAGAGAGTATGATCTTCAACAGAGATCGTACCCTGCATTTTCTGCTAGCACAGGATTCCAAATTAGGAACGTATTCTATATTTGGTACCTCTTCTTCACTTTTTCTTTGTTTCTTTGTTTCTTTCTATATTTGGTACCTCAAATTAGGAACATATTCTATATTTGGTACCTCTTCTTCACAGGGAAACAAAGAAAAAGTGGAATTTTTGAATCCCTGTGGAATTTTTGATGGTGATGATTAATTGATGTAGTAACAATGCTCTCCCCATAGCTCAGCTAGATAACTCAAGAAAGAAGTCATATTCCATTGCCTTTATCTCCTCTTTACATTTATGTTGAAAATCAGAACAACTCCAGCCCAAGAGAGAAGAGATCTGGTTTTATGTTGATGAATAAAATAAACTTTTATCAAGATCTTACAATGAGAAAAAAAACCTACCTGTTAGCATCACAGTATCCTCAAGGGTGAACATTGGGTGGGTAGGCGGGTGGGTGGGCTCTGTAAACTAAATATTGCTCTGATATTTTGCACTGATATTTTGTTTGCTTTGTTTTTCTCATTTAAGGTATTACTATGATGGTGATATGATCTGCAAAGTACAAGGCAAGAGGTTTGTGTACAAATTTGTCTGTGACTTGAAAACTCTCATTGGCTATAGTGCAGCAGAGCTGAACCGGTTGGTCACAGAGTGTGAGCAAAAGAAACTGGCAAAGATGCAACTCCATGGCATTGCACAGCCAGTCACAGCAGTAGCACTAGCTACAGCATCCCTGCAGTCCGAGAAAGACAATTAAGCAGTAGGACCTGAAAGTGGGAGCCTGAGGCCTTTCTTATATACCAAGAGCAGTTATCTTTATCAGAATTGGAAGCTTCTTTTTATTCCTTGACAGTACAATATGATGCATGATTTTCTACAAAGAACTGAGACGTCCATAAATTTGAATCTTTAACAGCACATATTTCAGTGTATGTTAAGGGATCACCACAACTTCAGTGTGAAGACTGGCCCACTGTGTCAAATAGTCTGCTGAAATTGGTGAGGAAAGCTGAACTGGTTCATGTTGTATGCCTAGCCCTGCCAAATATTTGATGCAGCATTTTTAAGAAAAGTGAAGCATCTACAGGAAACAACTTGGTCAATAGTTTAAATTCAACCCTTTTCTGATGTTTTTTTATTCTCTATTGAACCACAAAATGGATTTGGATGCTTACACAGTTAAAGCAGGCGCTTCCCCTAAACATGCCTGTTAATCTCATCTAATCAAGCAGAGCAGAAAGAATAGACACATTAAAAAATAATACAAAGCATCAAGTCCTTAAGACAATTTCTCTGTTTATAAGCAAAGAAAACTAAGAATAGACCAAACTGAAGATCAATGCTGAAGAAAGAGATCCAGGTTTAAGTCTGTGTAGCTAACATGCATATATGAGGGCAAGTTCTTAACTTTTGAAAAATGTTATGCTGGCTACTCAGCAAAAGAAAATTTAATAAAGATTTCCATGTTTTTCCTGTCAGGTGATTAAAAACTTGAAAAGGTATCCCTCACCCAAAAAGATGTTTTTAGTACTCTATGCTGCAGAGTATATTAACCAATACTCCTTTTACCTGCACTATAGTTGATATTGATGAACTGAAGACTTAAGTTAATCATATTCAGCAATCGTTTCCTGTTTAGAAACAAAACAAATAAGTTTATAAAAATCTGAAGTTTGACTTCCAGATTATTGTACAGTCTGTCCTATTAGAATATGAAAAAAATATAGTTTCTTATTTAAAGTTAGTTACTTTCCAAACTTTGGATAATGTTTTAAGGCCTCAGAAGCAAAACTACACATTCCTGAGACCTAAGCAGGACACAGTTGAGGGTTTGGATACATTTTTCAAAATATATATAATTGGAATGTATCCTGAATCCAGAGACTGGTATAAATACTACTTCATTCAGGCATATGCATGTTAATATGTACAAAACTCTCTCTCCATGATTTGTGAGCTTCTCTATTAATGACTTGCTAGACTTCTTCTGTTAGTCTGAATAGAGCATTTTTTACTTTTTGCCCCATTATTTAAACAGTACCAATATTGTTACCATGCATTTTTGCTGTTCTTGCAAGCAGATTTTTTTTAAATAAGGCACCATCAGCAGAAGCTGTGGTGTCACTTGATGAGTAGTAAAAATATAATTGCATAAGAGAAAATCTTTAGTACCATGCTGAAAGATCAAGTTACTCTTAAAACTTTTAAGTCAAGAATCTGGATACACTGACAGATGCTTAATGTAAAATGTACTTAAACTGAGTGGTGGGAGCACTACATTATTGCTGTTGACAAGTAAAGAGAAACTGGCTTTCAAGGAATTGGAAATATGTGTGACACATTTTTAGGGTTTATTTTTTAAGAGTACATCTGGGGGCTGAGGTATCTTTTCTTGGTGGAGGTGCATTTCCATGCCCTTGTTGTAGGCCTAAGGATTTCTCGCATGCCATTTTGGCCATCTCCCATTTAAATCTCTCTAGCTGCCATCTCCACCGTCATAGCTTTCTCTTGTCAGATTACTCCAATGACTTTTAATTTACCATTCTTGAATTACTGAAGCACTTCCTCATTTTCCAAAAGGCTGAGCATGCTGCTTCTGAACAATATATTAGCTTTATAAGAAGCTACCAAAATCCTTTTTAGTCCTTAACAAATCCTTAAGTTACAGATGTGGGTAAATCAGTCAGAAGTCAAGTCAGATGTCTAGCTTGTATGAGTATTATAGTAGAGTTGTAGCCCATTTTCACTATTTATCAAGGATTTGAAATCTCTTATGTAAATAGCTGAGGTCACTATCTTGCATATGAAAGGGAATATTAGGCTGCAAGTTATGTGACTAATAACTCTTTTCTGTGTCCAGAATTCCATTTGTGCAGCTCTGTTCAAGACAAGGATGGGCACTGTAAATACAAGCCACAGTTCAAGTAGCTAATTAATAAATGTGATACTACTACCCCTTAGAACACTGCTCAGTTTTTCTACCAGAGGTCTAAAATACCGTAAGTGGACAGAGAAAGGTAGAGTTTAAAATGTTGACTGACTAAATCAGTCTAATGGAGGATGAATTAATATCAAAGCTAATAAGTAAAATTGGTGCTTTACCCTTGAATTATACGCAGAATGGAATAAAACTGTTAGGAAAGATGGCATCAAAACTTCCCATGTAAATACATCTGATTATTATTTTGAAGCTCTTTAATTTAGTAACCATGATTATCCCTTTTGGGTTTGTCTATATGCATTTTATTTCCTGGAAGGATCTGCTGCTCTTCCATCGTGTTCTTTTCATTAAAAAAAAGACCAATGCATTTTTCAAACAGCATAAAGCTGTTGTCAAATTTCCTGTAGCTAAGAGAGAAATCTGACTAACTTGATGTCTTCAATTAAATAAAGGATGTAGAATATTATATGTCAATATAATTGTTTTGTTGCTGACAGAAAAAAAAATTATCCTAATTTTTTGTAAGACGGGTTTTGCATACATTTTTACTCTTTAAATAAAGACACTTATACTCTGCTAATAATTATGTATTACTTTTTTTTTGAATTTTTTTGGTAATTTTACATGGAACAGTTATTTTCTATTTTTACTCTAATAAAATATTTGTGCATAAAATGTCAATATAGTAAAATAAAAAAAAACTGTTACACAGCTTATGTTTTGATGCTGATTCATTTGTTTTTCAGAATAGCGTCCACAGCTTTTTTATTTAAGCAGTAGCTAGTTTTAAAGATAAGTAGTATGCACAATTTCATCTTCAACGACCAAAGAGCACAAAAAAAGAGGCCTGTATTAGCTAGGGTTTCGTCTTTTTAATAATATTACAAACAGTTCTCATCTTCCTCTTGAAAAAGTGAGTGTCACAGAGTTCTTTGTCATTTTAGAGCACAGATTCTCAACCTTTTTCTTTTAAGTCCCCCCCCACACACACACACCTCCTTGTGCTTGAAAAATTCCAGGGCTCAGGGCTTCTGCCCTGGAGCGCGCGTGTACACACACACCAGCACCCTACCTAGGTGTATTTTGACTGCTATTTTCGGGGGCCAGCTCTTCATGGTAGGGCCGGGGAGGGAGCGCCATCTCCACATGCCACCAAGCCTATTTGGGGGTGAGGGAGAGCTAGAGGCTGTGGGCAGGTGGCTTCAGGTACAGGGAGGGGGTTAACTAGGGGCTGTGTTCCAGGGGAGGGGCTCCCCTGTGGTCAATGATCCCTGAGGGAGATGGGTCTGCCCCACCCAGGCAGCTTTTACCAGCTTTGCGAGCAGTCAGAGGACTAGGAGCTGAGGAGCAGCTGCAGCCCTGAGCACCAGCAGCAGACAGGGTAGCGCTGTGGCTGACCGCTCCATGGTACCAGCCAGAGCAGCCCAGCTCTGGCTTCCAGTCTCTGACCTGGGCAGGACCTTGGTGGGAGTGGGGTGAAAGTGCTTCTGGGACTTCTCCACCCTGGTTAAGGCACTGCAGACTGTGGGGGCAATGCCCTGTGTGCCCCCTTCCAACTCTGCCCATGGTCTCATAGACCCCCTGGAACTCCAACTGAGAAGCACTGCTTTAGAGGAAAGGACTAAATCCCCAGTGTGCCCATGTCAGGGGCTTGATTCAGCCTACTGAGAGACATCTGTGACTAGTTAGGTCCTTACTAGTCACAGCTGGGGACCGTTGGTCAAGAGGAGGAGGAATGCTTAGGGAGAAAAGTTTTACAGGCACCTCTGGCTGGGAGGGGGAAGGCTGCCTAGGCAGTGAAAACTGAAAGGGGATTGTGTAAGGTAGGCCTGCCAGAAAAGGGTTCTAGACAGGGTGACTAAAAAGGTTGCACGGAAACCAGGAGTGCTCCTGGCTGAGAGATCGGGAAGTATGATGCTTGAGGAAATGGAGACGGCCAGGACTTGGCAGTACGTGAGTCTGTTTTGCTTGTTTTAAGTCCTTTTTGTTGCATTGTTTTGGGGCCTAGAAGACGCTGGGTATCCTGATAAAAATATATTTGAGTAAAGTGTTGTGTGTGCTCGTGCACGCTTGAGGGGCTGGCTCTATCAGCCTACTACTAAGGGGCAGCAGGGAGGGAACTTCTCCCCTGACATGAAGTATGTGGAGTACTGTTACCATGAGACTTAGCTGAGGGAAGTGAGTCAAAGGGTTGTCTAATGAGTGTCAGTTTGCATGTTTTCCATTTTCCAGATGTTCTGTAAGTAGACACTAGTGCAGGAGTGGGCAAACTATGGCCCGCACATGCAGGCTGCATCCGGCCTGCAGGACTGTCCTACCCCGTCCCTGAGCTCCCTGCCCCTGCTGTCCCTGTCCCCTGCAGTCATGATGCTGTACGGGCAGTGGTCTGTGGGGGCAGGGCTGCATGCTCCTGGGGGCCAGTGCAGCAGCCTGTCTGGCTCCGGCCGGGCCGCATGGCTGCCAGACACGCTGCTGTGAGTGGCATGGTTAAGGGGGCTGTGGCCGGAGGGTTGGATAAGGGGTAGTCAGGGAGCAGGGGGCAGTTGGATGGGGAGTAGGTTGGGGGGGCAGTCAGAGGATGGGGAATGGGGGGTTGGATAGGTATGGGACTCCTGGGGGTCTGTCAGGGGTGAGGGTGTGGATACGGGTTGGGTCAGTCAGGGAGGGGCGGGGGGGTATGGCAGGAGTGGAGTCCTGGGGGGCAGTTAAGGTGAGGGGTCTTGGGAGGGGGCGGTCAGGGGACATGGAGCAGAGGGGCTTAGATAAGCGGTGGAGTTCCAGGGTGTAGTCAAGAGATTGGGAGGGGGTAGGATAGAGGTGGGAGCAGTCTGTTTGGGGAGGCACAGCCTTCTCTACCTGGCCCTCCATACAATTTTGCAACCCCGATGTGGCCCTCGGGCCAAAAAAGTTTGCTCACCCCTGCACAAGTGGTATTTTAAGAAACAAAGCAAACACAAATCCAAGCTTAGAAAACATGTTTTAATCATCTATGGCCATATATAAGCATGATCATTCCTGCTGTTGGCTGATCATATACATGTAACCTTTATGGCAGTTGATTAATGGGTTCAATATATCCAGGGTTTCTCTTAATAAACAACTAAACCAGCAGAAGCCACTACCATGAAAGCTGAGCAAACTAAATGCACTCTCCCTGGTCATCCTTAACAGGCAAAACTGCCTCTCTCACAAGCACTCCAAGTCTGTGGAGAGACGAGGAAATTATTTTTAGGGGAAAGGGAACACAGCCATAGTCATGGGAGAAAGCAGCAACAGAATATATGCAGAGTGTAAAATATCCACCCACCCCTCAGTAACTGTGGCAATAGTGCATAACTCCCTTCTCACCTGCCGGTGGAAATGTCTCCCAGGTGATAGTTCTGTGACTGCACCCCAGCACCCTTCCACCAAACCCTACTCACAGTGGGGATCAGCAAGTAGCAGTAATACAAGTATCTCTTCACAGGTCTGGCTCCAGTCCCAAGGGAGTGGGACCACTGTTTAACCCAGTTTACTAATTCAGATTTATTAAGTTGACAGGGAAGTGTTTTAATTTTGATGGAATATATGGGCCCAAAGAGTCAAACGTGACCATGTTACAGTACAACATTAAAACAGTGGTATATAATGTTCTGGGTTTGGGGTTCGGCCTCCTTAGTACCATAGCAAACTTTTATTTAAGAGACAGAAAAATATGGAAAAACACAGCATTTGAAATGGATTTTCATTTTCACAATGGTCCTTGTTCCTTTTAGCTGTAGAAAGTTCCAAAAAAAAAAAAAAAAAAAAAACCAACAGCCCCCCTGTCTCAGTCTGTTGGAAGGTATTAAAGATGGTATTAAAGAAGGTATTAAAGATGTTACTCTGGAGGAACTTGTACTTTGGGGAAAAAGAGAAGGAGCTGTTAAAATACTATTCCATTTTCTAGAAGGCCAAACAAGATAACTCCACTCACAAAAGGAGAAAGAGAATGCAGCTTCTATCTATGGTGTTGACTTTCTCTTGCAGCCTCACTTCTGGAGAAACACAAGCATGGCACGCAATCTTTCTAGCCACCTTGAGGCCTGGCAAACTTGTGCCAGAATCAGGCTGTTTAGGACATGGCTTTTAACTGCCTCTTTGGTCATGGGTTCACAGTAGTGTTCCAAGATAAGCAGTCTTTGCTAGCTAAGCTACACTCTTACAGAGGTTATGTCTACACTACACAGCTTTAAGTGACACAGTTCTCCTGCTGACAAAAAAACTTCCACCCCCATGGAGTAGTGTTAGTGTTTAAACAGATGGCAAAAGAAAAGGGATAATGTGGTGGGGAAAGGACATACAAAGTATTGGGGGTAAAAAATCTCACATCCCAGGGTGGTATTTGGGATTCATGATGCTCATGGAAATGTAATGTCATCTGGGTCCCTGTGTCTGGTCTGGGTCTGTTTGGGACCTCTCTTGGGATTAGGATGATAGACGGCCCAACAGTTTCACAGCAGATTCTGAAGCTTGGGTAGACTGTGAAGGTGGCAGCCATGATGGCAAATCTCGCTCCTTCCTGTTCCCCTGTCTTTCAGTCAGCCAGCATCTGCTAATACTCCCTCCTGCACAAAACTTTTTTTGGGGACCCCAAAAGGGTGTAATGGGTATAAAAGACCATCCCCTAATTTTTTTGTTCACTATTTAGACTTAACATCTGACATGCCAATTTTGGTCTATTGATTTCCAGTCCCACACTTCTCTTGTTTACCATGCATGATTATAACACAGTCCTTGAGTTATAGCTATAGGCCTTTTTTGTTTGAACAAACCTAGTCTTTGTCTTCTTTTTGCACCTTTTCCCATCAGTGTTCATTGTTGTAGGGGTTACTGGGACATTTTATAAATTTTCACTCCTCACAGTGGAGCTTTCAATTAGGGTAAATTTCTAGGTCCAGAGTCCACTTAGCTGTGCTGCAGTCCTCTGTACTGTCTCTTGCCACAAAATCCCACTGGGAGGAGATCCAAGAATGTTTAGAACGCCTGAGGAGAGTCCTGCCACTTAAAAATGAGCTTTTTGCCACATAGAGCTCTTTTCCCTCTCCGGGAGCCCACTACCCACCCAAATCCCAGTTCCCTGATAGTTATGATGAATTTCTAAGTGTCACTAGAACAACTGTTACTCTTGGGGGAATTCAGTGCCCCTATGCAATGCAAAATTTGCACAGAATTAATGTTCTGTGCAGAATTTCATTTTTTCCTGCAGATTTGGCACTGCAAGGCTGCTAGTCACCACTAGGGGCCACTGGATCCCACAGAGTTTGGCTCCCCAGTTCACAAATAGAGGATGGACAGTGTGGGAGGGAAAGCTGGTCGATTGCCAGGAGCTGCAATTTCTGGCATACCCTGGGCTGTGTCCCTGCAGTGAACAGAGCACCTGGCCTGGCGGGGAATGAGGTTCTGCATGCTCTGGCTGCCAGGCCTGATCTTCATCTGCCCAGGGAAAGAAGCAGGAATGGAAGTGACGGTGGGTAGCCACACTGCTCATGACTGGTCTCTGGGGGCAGGGGAGTGCTGGCATCTGGGCCAGGGGGGCCCTGCACTCCTCCCTTAAGCTCCTCCCAAAAGCCCCCTCCAGCATCTCCCAAATACCCTCCCTCAGTACACACCCCCCTCCAGCCCCCCCCAACTCTACTCCTCCTTCAACTCCCCCTGGCAGTGTCCTCTATTTAAGAACTTGAAATATGGTAATCTTACAGGGGCAGGGCAAAAAAAGAGAATTGACTAAAAGACCAATTCTTGGGACAGAGTTTTTCCCCAAGATGTGCCCAGCTGGCACATGTGACACATGTAGACTGAGGAGGCTGACAAAAGTGTAACAGAGAAACAGGAATTGGGTTGTTGGAGGGGTTTCTTTAACTTTCTGTTCCTGGGGGAATACAAGTTTTTTGTAATCTGTATTGTTACAGACATACTTGTTTTCAGGTATTTTTAAATAAATAACCAAAATACTTGAAACTGATATGATTATATTGTGTTATTTTGACAAAATATGCAGAATTTTGCAGAATTTTAAAATACTGTGAGCATAATTTTTAATTTTTTGGTGCAGCATTCCCCCAGGAGTAAGCTGTCGGTAGATGACCAATGCAAATAACACTTTCTATGGCATCACTTTTCTGTCTTCACCAGTTAAGGGAATAAACAGAATCTTTTCCCTCCGGAGCTTCTGGCCATAGAGCTTATATTCACATGTTTATTTGTTATATATGTCATGAATTCTGACTCAAATGCTTGGTAAACTAAACAGATTTTAGCTCATCAAGTACACTGTAATGGCATATGTATCTGGAACAAAGTGACTCTTAATCTTGGATGCTGTGGGTATGCATTTAGCTGACAATCATGCAGGGCTGGTGGAACCACTAGGTGGATGCCTAGGGCACCAAGTGGTTGGGGGCACCAAAAAGCACGCTCAGAGGGGGCGGTGGAGCGGAAGTGAGCTGGGGCAGGGGCACGCAGGGAGGGGAACCGCTCCCCAGCCCAGCTCACCTGCACTCCACCTCCTCCCCTGAGCATGCCCCCATCCCCGACCCGGTCTGCTTCTCAAACAGCTGGTTGGTGCTGTAAGCCTGGGAGGTGGGAGAAATGGAGCACGGCAGGTGGCTTGCTCCGGGGAGGAGGCGGAGCGGAGGTGATCTGGGGTGGGGAACTGCTGCAGGGCTCCCTGAGGGGGAGGGCAGGGAGCTGCTGCCCACAGGGCTTCCCGGGTGAGGGGAGGTGGCGGAAGGTGGAAGTTTAGCCTAGGGTACGAAATATCCTTGCACCAGCCCTGCAATCATGGTATTTGCATGCTGCCACAGATTACACTGCTCTACAGCCAAAATGCTTCTGAAATAAATATAGTTAAACTTTACTAATTCTGGGTCACTGAGAATGAAAATGATGCTTAACATTGTTGCTTGGCTCTAGTTTTCAAAATATGCTATTGGGTCAGTATATACGACCCTTGACATGGGAATGGCGGAGGATAAGTGAGTTATAAAGGGAAGGGATCTCAATTTAAACCAGAAATGACTAAAATACATCTTTGACTGGATCTATGAATAAATCTATGACTGGGTTTGGACAGTACTTGCTTTTTAGGCAAAACAATGAATGATGCAATCTGAAGCTGGTATTGCGTCATACATGATAGGAATTGCATCATGTTAGTCCTAGAAGTCATGGATGATGCAATCATAACGAATCATAATCATAATACATCACTCTGCTGAATTGCCCTATATCAGCTCTAGAAATCATACAGTGTCATGCTCTCTTATTTGTCAGTGTTTGATTTTGCAAAGGGACACATTTCTGTTTAGCCAAAGTGAGCAGAGATGCCTCGTACTTGTGTGAGCAGTGCAGATACTTCACCACAAACACAGCAGAAGTTTACTTTTGCATCACAAAAGCGCAGTATAACCACTATGGTTAAGAAAGCCTATCACCTTTCTTTTGGCTGCAAAATTGGAGATCAGGACAAGAGGTGGGCCCCACACATCTGCTGCAACACTTGTGCAACAAATCTTCCCCAGTGGTTGAACAGGAAAAGGAAATCTATGCCTTTTGCAGTGCCAATGATTTTGAGACAGCCAACAGATCATACCAGCAATTGTTACTTCTGCATGGTGCCTCCAGTTGGGAAAGGTGTGTCAAAGAAGAAAAAGTGGACTTTGCATTATCCAAACATTCCATCAGCTGTACGCCCAATACCCCACGGAGAAGGACTGCCGGTTCCTGATGCACCAGAATCATTCTCACTTGAGTCAGATGAGGAAGAGGAAGAGGATGAAACTTCTGGTCCTGAACCATCAATGTCACAGGACCCACATTTTCTCCCATCCTCCTCCTCTGAACCACACCTCATAACACAAGCTGAACTGAATGACCTTGTCAGGGATTTGGAACTACCCGAGAGTAAGGCAGAGCTGTTGGGCTCCAGACTACAGCAGTGGAATCTCCTGGCAGGTGATGTTAGGATTTCCATGTTCCGTCACCGTCAAAAGGATCTTGTCCCATTCTTCTTCATGGAAGGTGATCTTGTAGCCTGCAACAACATCCACGGTGTGATGGCAGCCCTCAACATCGTTCACGATCCAGATGAGTGGAGACTCTTCATTGATTCATCGAAGATGAGTCTTAAAGCTGTTTTGCTGCATAATGGCAATGTTTTGCCATCAATTCCAGTTGGTCATGCAGTCCATATGAAGGAAACCTATGACCACATGAAACAACTTTTGAGGTGCATAAACTATGACCAACATCAGTGGCAGCTTTGTGGCGATTTGAAGGTTGTTGCTCTCTTGCTTGGTCTGCAGACTGGATACACAAAGTACTGCTGTTTTCTCTGCGAATGGGATAGTCGTGCAAGAGATTCCCACTACATCAAGAAAGATTGGCCACTCCGACAGTCATTGGAGCCTGGGAGGAAAAGTGTTCAGCATCCACCACTTGTTGAATCAAGGAAGATTTTGTTACCACCCTTACACATCAAGCTGGGTTTGATGAAGAACTTTGTCAAGACTATTGACAAAACACAAGCAGCTTTCAAGTACCTCCGTGGAAAATTTCCAAGGTTAAGTGAAGCTAAGATAAAGGAAGGTGTCCTTGTTGGTCCTCAGATTTGCGAACTTCTTTGAGATGATGCATTTGACCATGCACTGCGTGGCAAGGAAAAGACGGCATGGAAAGCCTTCCAGTCAGCGGCAATACATTTTCTGGGAAACAACAAGGCAGACAACTACAGGTTGTTGGTGGAAAACCTCCTCAAAGCATATAAAAGCCTTGGTTGCAACATGTCACTAAAGATACCTTTTTTGCACTCTCATCTAGATTTTTTTCCACCGAAATGCGGAGCAGTGAGCGACAAGCACGGCGAGCGATTTCATCAGGACATTGCAACAATGGAGAAACGCTATCAGGGCAAATGGAGCCCATCAATGCTTGCAGACTATTGCTGGACAGTGACAAGAGATGCTCCATTTAATGAATACAAGAGACAAGCCAAGAAGCACTGACTAGACACTGAATAGGACTAAACTATGTACATAATAGTTTTTTGCCTTTTGTTTCATAATACATTTTATTTCTATAACCCTTTTGCTGATTTTTAAAGTGTTACATAAACAGGACAGGTGAAATATTATCATGTAAAGCAACCACAAACACATGAAAAGACCTAGGTTTACAATTTATGATTAAAACTATTATCTACACAATATACATAGACATAAAATGTAAAAACTTCAATATCTTAGAAACAGTAGCCAATCAGTTGTTTTAATTGTCATCTTTGAATTCAGCACATCAAAATACATCATAAATATCACATTTTATCTCTGAAGCATACGACTTTTAAAAAATTGTAGACCAGTGTTATTTTAGTTGCTATGCTATGGATGTGAATGTCTGTGAACTCCTGTCCTGACTCCATATGCTATGGCCACAGCATGCTGGACAAAGGGGAGAGTATGTACTCAAGAACTTGCGAGTTTGTGTTTTTCTCTTTTCACCTGGACCATATATGCTATGCTCCCTCTATTAGTAGAACTAGTGAAGTGGCTTCATTACCTACCAAGTGGTAGCATTGCTTTAGAACTATCAGCTAGGAGTGTAGTTAGTTTTATCTTTGATCTACCTGTCTTTCCTTTATTGGTACTTATCCATAGAGTATCCAACCGCCTTGAATACATGGCAGTTGAAAGTTCTGACATTTGACAGCAAATCAGTATTGAATATGTGGATGACTTGATCACACTCTGTAAGTACATACACAGGGAACAAATATTTGAAAATGATAAAGGGCCCTTCAATCTAGCAAACAAAGATGTAATATGATTCTGGCTTGATGTGAAGCTAGATAAATTTGGACTGGAAATAAGGTGCAAATTTTTAACAAAGAGAGTAATTAAATTGAGGGTAATTAACCATTGGAACAATTTACCAAGATTGGGGGTGGGGGGCGAGGATTTTCCATCACAGGCAATTTTAAAATCAAGATTTGGATGTTTTTTGAAAACATACCTGTTCTACTTCAAAAGAAATTATATTTGTGAACTTCTACAAGAAGTCAGACTAAATTATCTGGTCTTGGAATCTATGCATCTCTGCTTTGTGCTCTACATTTTTTCCTGTCTAAATGGACCACAATCCAGTTCTATCAGGAAAATGCCCCTCTCTGTGTTTCTCAGAAAAAGCAGCAACATTGTATAGAGACATTTTGGCTTAGAGCCTATGGTACAATTTGCAGGCTCCTTGAATGGAGTTTTTGTATAAAGCTACCATGGTGATTAAGAATAGTCATCTTTGAGGGAATGGTGCAAAATTAATCTCTTCTTGTAAGCATTTGCCTAATGGATAAATAGGTTCCTGGTCTCTTCTGGCTTCTCATAAGAGGCTGTGTATTAGTATAGGGTGCAGGGCTATGCCACTGATATGTGGGGTTTTTGTGGAGAATGGAGACAGTCCATGTACTAGACAATTTCATATGCGAGCATCCTGATATTAAAATGATAGATGTGTGTGTAATAAAGGAATATGTAGCCATTGTGACTAGTTCATATATGGAAGGAGTCTCCTTTCCCACAGGGGTCTATGCCCATTTCCAATGTTTGCATAGGCAATGTACACAAGAAAATCTTGCCAGCTAGCACATAACTATAGGTAATTATGATTATGTTGTTTCTATCAGTTTGTATTAGCTGTCTCAGATAATTACATAAATTTACACTAGAAACTAGGAATAGTAGAAAATTGATAAGGGAAGCAGAAAGGGACACAAGGATAAATCTATGGCCAGCAGAGTTAAGGACAATAATGTTTTTAAGTATATTAGGAACAAAAATAATCCTAATAATGGCACTGGCCTGTTACTAGATGGACATAGTAGAATTGTCAATAATAACGCAGAAAAGTCAGAAGCATTTAATACATATTTCTGTTGTATATTTGGGAAAAACCCAAATGGTCTATTTAGACCATCTGATCATGAAATACTTTCAATTCTAACATTAACTCAGAAGGATGTTAAACAGCAGCTCAAGTTGCTCAGTTGCATTCAAGAATTTTTAAAGAGCTGTCTAAGGGTAGGTCTTCACTACCCACTGGATCAGCGGGTAGCAATCGATCTTTTGGCGATCGATTTATCACGTCTCATCAAGACACGATAAATCGATCGCCAACTGCGCTCCCATCGACTCCGGAACTCCAGCTCGCCAAAAGGCACAAGCTGGAGTCGACGGCGGAGCATGCCGCCGACTGCTGCCGCCATGAGGATGGCAGGTAAGTCAGCTGAAGATGCACCAACTTCAGCTACATTATTCACATAGCTGAAGTTGCGTATCTTCAGTCAGTCCCTCCCCATAATGTAGACCAGCCCTGAGAAACTTTCTGGACCGTTGATGTTGTTTTTCAATAAGTCTTTGGAAGTTCCAGAAGAGTAGAAGAAAGCTGACAGTATGCCAATATTTTAAAAGGGTAAACAGGATAAGCTCACATGCCACCCTTTAATGAATTATTAGGCATATGTCTGACCCTAAGATTCCTGGTAAAAATCTATATACCCCCATCAGTTAACACAAATTGGTTCCTGGATCACACTCAATATAAGTGATTTGCCCAGGGTCACCAAAGAAGTCTATGGCAAAGCCTGGACTTGAACAGAGGTCTCCCAAGTCCTAGAATACAGTCCTACCCAGTTGATCCCCCTTCTGCTCTGTTACTTAGGCCCTTAATTATAGCTGGGGGAAAAACCTCAGCAAAATCTTACAAAACTGTTAGGCTATGTTCTAGTATTAAAAATACATAAATAGGAGAGCTAAAACACTAAATGTGGCTGAGTAAATTCTGGAATTAGAGCCCACCGTCTCTGACCAGACACCAAACTAAAGTTTTAACAGCATCTAATTTAGGGTATTGATGATTTAGCCATTAATAATTTGAACCAAACATTAAAAAATGCTGAGGAGGAGAAACAAATATTGAATGTCTGCCTTTAATTAATATTTTCTCCTTCTCTGCAGAATTGGTCCTCCTGAAACCAAAAATAATTATTGCTAATGGCAATAGCAGCTGAAGATTTATCTGTCACCTGAATAACAGTCACTTTCTCATTTATCTCAGTTAACAAGGAAATTGATTATTGCATCTGTAGTTCATGACACAATTAACATCCAACAATGTTATTTTTGTAGGTGGTATCACAGTTACAAGCTATGATGTGAAAATAACACCAAACGAAGATAATGAATTATTGATCATAACTGTAAGCAACTAATTAATTCAATTGCTTAGTAGAAATTAAGGCAGTTGAAAAGGAAGATTCTAGCCAGTAACAGCTTTTAAATCTACATTAAAGAGACAATTTAAATCTTACTGTAAATAATTCTTTACCTATGTTTGTAATAACATCTTTGATAACTAATATGGATTTTATTTTTATTTTTTTGTTAAATGTAGTTTACATTTTGCATTTGTCTCAGCTTGGACAATGGAAATTAATTAAATGTCAGTTTAATTTTTGTTTATAGCCTTTTTGGCTTCAGGTTTCCAGTACTGAAATGTTTGGATTGTAAAAACTGCAGAGGAATGTTTGTTTGAAACAAACTCTAGTGGAATTTTTAAAACTCATAGAGACATTTCATGATTGGTACAGATGTTTTGCTTATTATTTTGAACACTAATCTAAATTTGAGGTGAATATGATTGGATAGTCTCTCCATATTTTTTTCTAAACGGCACTACCAGTACAAGTTCTATCGTATCTTATGTCATTAATATATTCCTTCTTGCCTCCCCAACCTGAGGAATTGAACAGGAATTAGCATTTGGTAACCTTATTTTTATTCTACATGTAGTGCTCAAAGGATACACAAATTAACCTCAAAGCTGAATGTCCCCAGAGCAATAGACAGATAGCAAGGTTACTTATTTAAACATCAAAGGTGAAGAGGACCAAACAAAACACTTATTTCCATGAAGTGCTGTTCACTTGCTGTCTGAGCTGAATCACATAATACCCCACAGGTCTGGCAATGAAGAGCTTTTGATTTAAGCTTATTTTATGAATTATAACCAGCACTGTTTGCTGTAGTATAACTTCTGTCTTGTATTTTTAAGGCAGTGAACTCTAATCCAGTTCAAGTTGTACTTTTGAATTCAAAATTTCAATTAACTTATTTTCCTCTATTTATCAGTCACTGAACTTTTTCTGAGTTCTTCAGCATTTTCATTCTAATGATTCACCTTCCCACTGCTTATATTCCAATTTTTCAAAAATCCTGCATAGCATCAAGGAGTTATCCATCGATACTTCTGATGTAACAAACTCTTGACACTTTTTGAAAGCAAAAATCTGATCTAAAATGTTGATAGTTTCCTCATTTGTATTGTATGTTTTAGTAATAATAAGCCACATACATGTGAAAATTTCCATCTAGAAGGTGAGTTAAAGCAACTGAACACAGGGAGTGGGAATTAAAAAGCGCATTCAGTCTATATCTAGAATGGTGGCTATGACTTCCATCATAATATATCTTTATTTTGTGTTATAGCATACCTTTGCTCAGCCTTTGATGGGACAAACTGCTGTGGGACAGTAATTTAGCTCAGACTATTAATTGTTATCAATATAAATTGAAGGCTTCCCTCCCTGTTTTCGTTGTGTTTCAGAATTTTTAAAAAAATTGTTGTAAAAAGCCATGATGTATGACAGTAGCTCTCTCTCAGTCAGTAAATAATACATTAGCTTTACCTATTTTAAAGTGACCATGTCATTCACCTGGCCACTGTCTAACCTGG
Organism: Dermatemys mawii; assembly: GCA_007922305.1. NCBI lineage: Eukaryota > Metazoa > Chordata > Testudines > Dermatemydidae > Dermatemys > Dermatemys mawii. Next base: position 8,051,362 of record ML677384.1, on the reverse strand, counting down.
CTGTTCATGGTCTTTAGATCACATCTCTTTATGGGATAGCAATTTATTAAATGCTTTGGATAAGACTGGACATTTTATAAGCATATTGTTCTCTGAGCGCTGCTAGAAGCATAATTCTTGTAAACTCCATTATATTGCCTGCTCCCAACAGCACTGTATAGAGCAGGCCTGCACAACTCGGAAAGCAGTGAGGGCCATATTACTGCAAAAAAACCAGCTGTGGGCCAAAAAGCCCTGCCATCGCCCCGCCCCCCACCCGCTTCCCCCTACCCCATTGCTTGGCTTGCCCCACCCCTACTCACCCCCCGCGGGCCGCACCGTGAGCCTGTGTGGGCGGCATGTGCCCCCCGGGCCGCATGTTGTGCAGGCCTGGTATAGAGGTTAGCAGGAAGGGGCTATATCTCCACTAGGTGAAAGCTGTACTCTTATTTTTGTTTCACTGAGGGGAAGAGGGATTCTTTCCTTAAAACTTCAGGTCAATACACTGTTTTTTGGGGAAAGTGTTTTGGGCAGAAACATGAGATCTTGAGTCCATGTGAAAAGGGAATACATTTTAATGGGGTTTGTCCACCTTGTCTCTATCTACACACACACACACACACACACACACACTGACGGGGTGTCTGTCTGTAGCTACAGGCACCAGTTCAGGAAAGTACTTACGCACATGCTTTCAGATAAAATTTTAGCTACTTCAGTTGAGGAGGAAGTGTGGGCCACTACCAGCAAGGCAAGAAAAAAATACAACAGACAAGAACAAAACAAGCATGATCGAAGATGGTGCCCACAAGCAAATATTTCAGGTTTCTCCTGCCTTCAAAAGAAACCCAGAATGCGGAAAAATACTCCTCTGAAATAAGAATGCTTGTCTCTCTGATCATATAAATGTAGGAGGGAAGAGACCAGCCCTCCAACATACACCCAGCTGTTTGTTTCTCCTCTGTCTCCTCAGGGCTTCAGTGAAGAGTTTTCATAAAACTAAAATACTCTTCTTTATTAAAGTTTAGTATCTCTCTCCCTTGGGCTCTCATTCTCAGTGGCAGATCCATTTCAGAGACAATCTAACACGTAACAAGTATGTCCAGGGTTTCAGTGCTTGCCAGATCTGTAGAGAATAGGAAGTTTGCTGGGTGAGTGCTAGCAGCTTCTGCAGATTGAAAGCTTTCATGTTTCAAAATATGTAAATTACCAGCCCATATAGTTGTGAAGAAAACTTCCAAATGTAAACTCAGTGCAATTGATGTAGTTGTAAGGAACACGGGGCATATCTGGATTTAGGCCCAAGTGATTTTGGGTGGCCAAATGTATAACAAAAATTACCATTGCTACAAGATGCTAAAAGCAGCTTTTTGTATGTAGGCAGTGGGTTACTAGAATAAAGGCTATACACTTGTCCCAGCTGCTACACACTCTGAGACTATTTTCCTACTGCTATAATTAATTCATTGTCATGAATTATTTAAACATTCTCATGATGTATTCAAGGATCTGCTTTTACTCATTTCTACACAATCAAGATATTTGTGTCTGGGGCCTAAAGCAGAAGCTCTCCTAACAATTCCTTATCACATGACAACTTCTTGCATCCTGTTTTCAAGAGCCATAAGTTCCAAGACCAGAAGGGACCATTATGTTAATCTAGTCTGACCTCCTGTATAACACAGGCCATAGAACTTCCCCAAAATAATTCCTAGAGCAGATCTTTTAGAAAAACATCCAATCTTGATTTAGAAATTGCTGGTGATGGAGAATCCACCACGACACTTGGTAAATTTTTCCAATGGTTAATTACTCTCGTTAAAAATTTACACCTTATTTCCAATCTGAATTTCTCTAGCTTTACCCTCCACCTATTGGATTGTTATGTTTTCTTTGCTATATTGAAGACCCCATTATTAAGAATTTGATCCCCATGCAGATACTTACAGACTGTAATCAAGTTTCCCCTTAATCTTATCCTTGTTAAGCTAAATAGATTGAACTCGACGAGTCTCACTATAAGGCATATTTTCTAATCTTCTAATCATTTTTGTGGCTCTTCTCTGAATCATCTTTAAATTTATTAACATCTTTCTTGAATTGTGGGCACTAGGACTGGTCACCATATTCCAGCAGTGGTTTCACCAGAGCCAAATGCAGAGGTAAACCACGATGTCACACCAGGAGCTCATGTTCAGCTGATTGTCTACCATAGGGCTAGGCAACCTATGGCATGGGTACAAGGTGGCACATGAGCTGATTTTCAGTGGCACTCACACTGCCCGGGTCCTGGCGACTGGTCCGGTGGGGATGGGGTAGGGGATTCTGCATTTTAGTTTAATTTTAAATGATTTAATTACTATTTCTTGTAATTAGTGAACCGCTGACTTACTGACTGTATTTCAACTGTAATATCAATTTGACCATTCTAATGTACTCTTGTAAATTAAATCAGGAGAACTATAAGTTCATCTACCTAGTTTCACTTAAACTTGTATTTATAGACTCATAGACTTTAAGGTCAGAAGGGACCATTATGATCCTCTAGTCTGACCTCCTGCACAAAGCAGGCCACAGAATCTCCCCCACCCATTCCTGAAGCAAACCCCTAACCTATGTCTGAGCTACTGAAGTCCTCCAATCATGGTTTAAAGACTTCAAAGTGTAGAGAATGGTCCAGCAAGTGACCTGTGCCCCATGCTGCAGAGGAAGTTGAAAAACCCCCAAGGCCTCTGCCAATCTGCCCTGGAGGAAAATTCCTTCCCAATCCCAAATATGGCGATCAGCTAAACCCTGAGCATGTGGGCAAGACTCACTAGCCAGAACCCAGGAAAGAATTCTCTGTAGTAACTCAGATCCCACCCCATCTAACGTCCCATCACAGGCCATTGTGCATATTTACCGCTAATAGTCAAAGATCAATTAATTGCCAAAATTAGGTTATCCCATCATACCATCTCCTCCATAAACTCATCAAGCTTAGTCTTGATGCCAGAAAGGTCTTTTACCCCAACTGCTCCCCTTGGAAGGCTGTTCCAGATCTTCACTCATCTGATGGTTAGAAACCTTTGTCTAATTTCCAGTCTCAACTTCCTGCTGGCCAGTTTATATCCATTTGTTCTTGTGTCCTCATTGGTACTGATCTTAAATAATTCCTCTCCCTCCCTGGTATTTATCCCTCTGACATACCTATAGAGAGCAATCATATTTCCTCTCAGTCTTCTTTTGGTTAGGCTAAACAAGCCAAACTCTTTGAGTCTCCGCTTATAAGACAGGTTTTCCATTCCTTGGATCATCCTAGTAGTTCTTCTCTGTGCCTGTTCCAGTTTGAATTCATTCTTCTTAAACATGGTAAACCAGAACTGCACACAGTATTTCAGGTGAGGTCTCACCAGTGCCTTGTATAACTATACTAACACCTCCTTATCTCTACTAGAAATACCTTGCCTCATGCATCCCAAGACCTCATCAGTCTTTTTCACAGACTTAACACATTGGCGGCTCATAGTCATCCTGTGGTCAACCAATACTCCGAGGTCCTTCTCCTCCTCCATTACTTCCAGCTGATGCGTCCCCAACTAAAATTCTTGTTGTTAATCGCTACATGCATGACCTTGCACTTTTTATTATTAAATTTCATCCTATTACTATTAATCCAGTTTACAAGGTCATCCAGATCTTCCTGTAGGACATCCTGGGCCTTCTCTGTATTGGCAATACCTCCCAGATCATCTGCAAACTTTATTAACAGGCTCCCAATTTTTGGGCCAGGGTCAGTAATAAAAAGATTAAATAGGATTGGTCCCAAAACTGATCCCTGAGAAGCTCCACTGGTAACCTCCCTCCAGCCTGACGGTTCACCTTTCAGTATGACCTGCTGTAGTCTCTCCTTTAACCAGTTCCTTATTCACCTTTCAATTTTCATATTCATCCTCCTTTTTTCTAGTTTAACTAATACTTCCCCATGTGGAACCGTATCAGGTGCCTTACTGAAACTGAGGTAAAATAGATCCTCTGCATTTCTTTTGTCTAAAAAATCTGTTACTTTCTCAAAGAAGGAGATCAGGTTGGTTTGGCACGATCTACCTTTTGTAAAACCATGTTGCACTTTGTCCCAATTGCCATTGACCTCAATGTTCTTAACTACTTTCTCCTTCAAATTTTTTTCTAAGACCTTGCATACTACAGATATCAAACTAACAGGCCTGTAGTTACCCGGATCACATTTTTTTCCTTTCTTAAAAATAGGAACTATGTTAGCAATTCTCCAGTCAGATGGTACAACCCCTGAATTTACAGATTCATTAAAAATTCTTGCTAATGGGCTTGCAATTTCATATGCCAATTTCTTTAATATTCTTGGATGAAGATTATCTGTGCCCCCCCCGATTTAGTCCCATGAAGCTTTTTGAGTTTGCCTTCTACTTCGGCTGTGGTAATCTCTACCTCCATATCCTCATTCCCATTTGTCATCCTACTATTATCCCTAAGCTCCACATTAGCCTCATTAAAGTTTTAAAACTGCTTACTTAATCTTTTAATAAATTTGTAAAAGACACACTGAACTGATTCCAAATCTTTGACACACTCAACGTAACCTATGGAGGTGAAAAGGGCAAAATCCTTAAATCATTCCTAAGCCTACTCTATAGTTCCATAACTTAAAATATAACCCTATTATTTGTATATAGTGCAGCCTTGAGAAGTCTGCAGACATCACTAGTGCCTGAGCATGCATAGCTAGCAAGCTCAGCTGGGAGATACAGCTGTAGTTGCAGGGAAGATATACCTGTAGCCACTGAGAGATTCCAAATGTTTGCCACTCTGTGAGAACACAACACTCTAGTTGCCAAACTGAGGGCAAATCTGCATTTAAAATGCTGCATGGATATAGCTGTGCTGCTGTAGCTCTTTAATGAAGGCACTCTATGCTGACAGGAAAGAGTTGTCCCCTTGGCATAGTTAATCCACCTCCCTGAAAGGCAGTAGCTATGTTGATGGGAGAAGCTCTCCTGCTGACATAGCACTGTCTACATACGGCGTTAGGTGGGCCTAACTATGTTGCTCAGGTGTATGGATTTTTCACGCCCCTGAGTGACATAGTTATACCAATAAAGGCCTGTAGTGCAGATCAGACCTCACTCCTAATTACAAATTCTTCTATCAAAACCATGTCTGTTCAACAAATCAATAATAAATTAGAGAGTAGCAAACATCACAGGCATTAGCAAGTAAGAGCTTGTACAGCTTCTTTTCCCGAAAGGCAAGCTCAACTGCACCTAACAAGATTTTCGTATTAAAATTTCCGTAAGCATTACTGAAAGCCTTCCTTGCCCCAAGAAAAATGGATGTTTTTATGCTGATTTAAGTCTCCTAGGATTATTTTACCTATCCTCCACTTGAAGGATTTCTTCAGTCTCTTTGTACATATTCAGAAATGAAGTGCATACAATTTCTCTCCAAAGAGCATTTTGATCTGAGATATTTCCTGCTTATCTGCACATTCCAAAATTGTCCAAGGTCATTCACTTCATAGTAATATCTTCCTGAAAGAAATATAATCCTGATTTGTGCCATGATCGTATACAGTACATTATGTTCTTGTTGAGAATAGAGATATTGGTAACTAGAAGCAGAAATGATTATATAAATGTGTTGAATCACCTAGTAAATTCTGCTGCAGCAGTCTTGGTGTATGTCATGAGTGCATGTCCCCATCCCACTAATAGCAAGTCTAACCAGCACTCAGGCAATGCCAATTAGGTCTACAGGCAGAGCATGTTGTACCTGGAGAAGGGGAGTTTTAAAAAGATGAAGCTAGTCATATAGCAGGGCAGGAAGTTTGCCCCAAAAGAGAGGCTGCCAGAGAGCCCAGTAGCAAAGGGAGCTCAGCTTGAGGCAGTGACTAGCTTTTCCTTCCCCCTTCTCGCCCTTTTTTCAGGCAGGCCAACACTGCAGCCCTGACAAGGGCTCTGGATGGCTGCTCTCTGCCAGTGCTCTGTAGCTAGACCTGAGGAGTAATGCCAGGGACTGCAGGTAATTAGACCCAGAAAGAATCCTGGGAGTGAGCTCAGTGAACTTACCCAGCAGCAGGGGTTCCCATAAAAGAGTCAGGGGCAAAAGAGTGGAAGAGACTATGGCCAATCCCAGGCTGAGGGATGGCCAACAGAAATTCCTAACAAAAGCTTTTCTAACATAGCACTGTAATAGGCCTCCAGGAGGACCAAAAAGAATGTCCAAGGGCCAACCACCAGCATTCTGGCTGTGACCTCAGTCCAAGATTACACCTGTGTGTAACCTTTACAGTTACAGTGGACTTGCTTTCAATTTACACCTATGTAATTAAGTGGGCTCAGAATTAGGCACATTGTGTTCTACTCTTTCTTGGAAAGGATATCCTAAAAATGAACTTTATTGTAGCTTTCTGACTTTCTTTTATAAACTTTGTATTTAAACAATTTACAGGTCTGAAAAATGTAAATCAGTGTAGCTCTTTTGAAGTCATTGTGGATCAGACTGGGTTTGGATCTCAGAAAGTTGCAACCTTTAGTAGATATTTGGGATTTTATCAGAACTGGGATTAATCTTTTTTTGTGGTAAGGGGAGAAACATAAATGCTGATAAAGCCTTCAGTTGTTCCACTATCAATTTTTTCCACCTGATGTTTCTTTGACAATGGAATCAAAGACATCTGGGTTAGGGTAGGAAAGCAAAAATCCTGATTCAAACCTAAATCAGGTTCTTAAATAGAGAGGAAACCCATCTTCTGAGGATAGAAGGGAAACTTATTAGTATTAATTTCAGAGATAAGATTCAACTTGGGTGTTAATGACTGGATGAACAGAACACCTTCATTGATCTGATCTTTATGAGTTAGCATAACTGGTGTAATGATTCTAGACGATAATGGAAGTGCTGCATGCATTCATATGATGACATTTGGGGGTAAATCATCTAAATTGTATATGCAGTGACATATCACAGCAATTTCTATTATATAGTCCTGACTTTATAGTCTACAAAACACCAAAACTGTCTCTGAAAGGCTAAGTATCAGGTAATAGACTGGAATATCTGATTCTTCTAGCAAGAAATCAGGACTTACGATAACTAAGAGGCCAAAACCAAGGAAGATATTACTAAGAGCAACAAAGATCCATATACCAGTGTCCTAAAAGTTTACAGCCAATAGGCTTGTCATAAAAATAAATGAAAGAGTAGCATAAAAACCCTCCTTTGCAGCTGTAATGAATCACTTTACCTGTAAGGGGTTAAGAAGATCAAATGATCTGGTTGGCACCTGACCAGAAGGACCAATAAGGAAAGAAGATATTTTCAAATCTGGAGTCAGGTTGTGGGAGGAGGTTTGGTTTGTATTCCTGTTCTCTTTGTTTGTTCCCTCTTCTGATGGAGAGAGAAGCCAAGCAGATACATCATCTCCTGAAAATATACCTGGAATAATACATCTAAGAATTACAGAAATTGTAAGTGAGGCAAGGAAATGAGTTAGGTTATCTTTTGTTTTAGCTTGTGAATTTTCCCTATGCTAAGAGGTAGCGTTATTCTTGGTTTTGTAACTGTGAAGCTGAGTCCAGAGGGGAGTCCTCTGTGTTTTAACTCTGTTTATTACCCTGTAAAGTTACTTTCCATTCTGATTTTGCAGGTGCGATTCTTTTACTTTTTTCTTTATTATAAAGTTCTTCTTTTAAGAACCTGATAGATTTTAGTGTCCTAAAAATAAAGAGTTTGGTCTGTGATCACATTGCTAACTAGTTAGTTGGTGTATTATTCTCAGGCCTCCCTAGGAAAGGGGGTGAAGAGATCTGGGGGGATATTTTGAAGGAATAGGGATTCCAAGTGACTCGGCCCTGCATTTTTGTTTAAATCACTTGATGGTGGCAGCAATACCGTCCAAAGACAAGGAAAGAAATTTGTGTCTTGGGGAAGTTTTTATCTAAGATGGTAGAATATAAGCTTAGAAGGTCTTTCTAGAGGGTTCCTCCTCCCTCCCCCTCATCTGTACTCCAGAGTTCAGAGTGGGGAGGGAACCCTGACAAGGCTGAAAATGGAAAATGTGCTGTTGCACTTGACTGTCTCCACATGTTATATTGCTGTATGTCACTCCTGAGGGCATACTGCACCAAAAAATTACAAATTCTGAACCAAAAAAATAAAAATTCTGTGCATGATATTTTAAAATTCTGTGAAACTTTGCAATCGGAACTGTCCCTACATAATTTGGATATCTGGTCACCCTATTCCTCCAGGAGTAACTTTATGTTACTTACAGGTACCAAGTGTTGTGTATGAAAATACTTTAGAACATAACAGGCTGTGGAGTAGTCTGCTGAGGGAACTTTTAAAACAAGACTAGGCAGAACACTAGAAAATCTATTGCAAGTAATAGACCTGCAAATGAAGGTCTGATGGTGACAATGATCTATTCTAATACGTCATTTCCATCTCTGACTTCCATGTTCCTTTCAATTAACTGTTTAAATGGAACTGTATTCTTTTAAAAAATCTTTTCAGTGGGCACCAGATTTTAAAGTTCAAAGAGTTTACCCATTCTGAAACTTTTTATGGCAAGTGAATCTGATACTTTCCAGCTGTTCTTTGAAGCAACCTGGTATTAACGAACTCTTTAACAGCATGTTATAGTCTTTAAACAAGAAAACGGAGCATCAAGTCACCAAGGCTGAGTGGGAAGAACTGAGCTCTGACCTCACTAGTACAATGCCATTTAAATCAAAGATACATACACATAAAACCTCAACAGATCTGTAGGTCTTTGTCATAATAATACAGGCTTCATGGAAGTCTGACAGTAAGAGAGGGAAGAGAGCTCTGTTGAATGAAACAGGAGGGTGGAAAATTGTAAAAGAAAGTAAAGCATATGATCCTACTGGTACGGGTGTAAACCTGAAGACCTGATCTGCAGCTGGTGGAATTCAACGTAGCTCTGTTGACATGAAGGGCTTTATCCCAGTTTATACCAGTTGAGACCAGTAACAAGAAGAGAGTAGCTTTTACAATTCTGAAACAGAGGCAATGTGATTAGTTTGCATAAAGCAATTCAGCAAAGGATGGGAAGTTTTGGAACCTAGTGCTATAATATCAACTACAAATTGATATAGCCGATGAAAGGGTTTGTTTGTGAAGGCTACAGGGTGAAGTATGGGGGAGGTAATATCATGTGGTCTGGATTTATAACTCTTTCCTTAAACTCATTCACAGAGCAGTGCACTGACACAAGAGCCTTTCCTCTAAATATAGTCTCTAAAGTCTTGCACCTGTGAATGCATGGTGCATATGTACAACACTTATTGGAGAGTGATGTGCTTCCTCTTCAAAGATGGACGTCTTAGCTCTATGTTCAGACTGAAGTTTGCTGAACAAATTTTGCATTGCGTTACCATTGGGTCAACCTCATAAAAAGGTGGTTTGATTGTGCTGTAAGGCAAGGATAAGCACAGTAACAGAATTTGTAGTTTGGTCAAACAGAGGTGGTGCAGTGTTCATTGAAAGAGGGCTACACTGAAACCAACAGGTCATAACCCAAGACCTAAGAACACAAATATACTAGCACGGTTATACTACTGGTCCTTCAATCAAAAAACCACTGCACACTGTTGAAAGAAGATCACAGGAAATTAACTATAATAAAGTAGTAATAATGGGTAAGTTCAAATACTGTGTATAAATTGTCGATCTATCGTATTCAGAGATGCTAAACTAGCATTGTGACATTAAAATTTTGAAAGGAGATTTTTTTTAAAGAGAAAACTAGTAGAAAAAACCTATCAAGTCAAAAGTAAGGAGATTAAAATCCTTAGCTCAGCATGTAGGCTGCTTAATCATAACATAATATAAGAGAAGCAAAAAAGAAGCAGGATGTTAAGAAAAAGGCTAGGTGAAATCACTGATAAAAATCCCATTGATGTTAATGGGATGAGAATTTAACTGGCTAATTGGCAATAATCTCTGTTAAACATTTTTTTTAAACTGTGAAGATGCTTGGGTAGATTAACTCTGGGCTTCTGAGTCTTCATGGATGTGCAGAGCACAATGAAAATGTTACTTGAGTGTAACAGACACGGTGGTGTCTGCAGGCTGTCTGCAAACTCAGGCAACAATAGTTCTCAGAGGTGTGAACTTCCCTGTTCAGTTTATTGGGTTGTTAATACTGGAACTCAATACTTTGGGAGCCATAACCCAAACAAAGGGCTCTTGTTTGGGTTATGACTCCAACCTGGCTTTTTGGAGCTAGCCTTAACAACCCACTACGGCAACTGAATCCTATGCTTGAATGAGTAAAGCCTGCATGTTCTCTCTTGTTAATCCATTCCCCTTGGAAACAAAGTAGTGGGACAGGGAGCGAAGAGATCCCAGTGAGCTCAATGTGGAAAGGTGGTGTCATGACACTGGAGTATAATGTCATTGCGTAGTGTTCATTGTGTAGTGTCTTTTTTTTTATTATTGTTAACAATTACTACGTTGTGGTCTAGAGAGCATTCTCTGGCTGTAACACACATTGTAACCTGGGGATGGGTAGAGACCGTTTCCTTGCATCATTCCACTGCCACTCAACTCTCACTTATAAAAGGAATGTGTTATCATCAGCATCAACCTTGATATCATCCATCATCTTCACTCCTTTATCTGTGTATGTATAGTGTAGACTTTTCTATGCTACTCATCACTACAGCCTCTGAACTTTCACAAGCAGGCCTCATGCACCAGGAATGTCTCAGGGTTATCCTGGCATTTCCCCTAGAGAAAAATCATCCCCATTCTACAAATGGAGAACTGAGGCCCTGAGATTAAGGACCAGACTCAATGTCTATTGAGTGGAAAGACACCCATTAACTTCAGTGGCTGTTCGGCATGATGTACCCAAAGTCATACAGAAAGTGCGTGACAGTGATGACTATGATGGTATGACTCAATTAAGCATGTCTGTATCATTCAAAGGCCAGGCTCACTCTCCCATATCCCTCACAAGTAGATGAGAATGGCTTTTCTTTCTTACCTGTCTCCAAACAGATTGCTTTAATCTACTACATCCAGTGTTCCTTATGTTTTGTAATGGTTTCTGTGGTTTGAGGAGGCTTAGAACAAGGGTGGTCACATGGAATAAGATTAAAACAGTGACACTTCTCTCTTTCCTAAGTTGGAGTGGCAGATAGCTGCATTAATACAGACAAAAAGCATCAGCAGAGGACAGGTAAAAGTGCTTTCCATCTTTTCATGCATCATACGGAGTCACATCGACAACGCTTTCCTTTTGGTGATATTGATTTGCTGTGGCACTTTCCATGCTGTGCTTGGAGCACTTCAGCTGAAGCAATACAGAAAAATATAGAAAGCTATAGGATCTATGTGCACTGTCTGTTACAAATCTTTACCTCCTTCTATTTACCAGATAGACACTTACTTTTCCCACATCGCCTTTTCTCTAATAGCTCTGCTAGATATAAATAGAAATCCTAAGTGCCTGGGAGTATTTCTTCTTAAAGGTCTAAATCCAAAGGAGATTAAAAAGAAAATTGCAGTGTCAATAATGTGGATAAAAACATTAAAATGTCACTTGTAAAATGCCTTCTTGCTCGTGCTTACTACCAATCCCCTAACGGGGCTATTTTAAAAGACATACTGTCCTTTAACCACGGATTTCAAAAGCAGGTTTTGAAAAGAATAACCTTAATTATGTTAGGTTTAAGATTAGCAGCCGTGTTAGTTTGTATCCGGAAAGAAAACGTGGAATAATTGTGGCACCTTAGAGATTAACCAATTTATTTCAGCATAAGCTTTTGTGGGCTATAGCCTACCTCATCGGATGCATAGAATGGAACACACAGAAGTAAGATGCATTTATATACACAGAAAGCATAAAAAGTTGGAAATTACCATACCAATTCTAAGAGGTTGGTTAATTTGAATGAGCTATTATCAGCAGGGGAAAAGAATCAGAGGGGTAGCCATGTTAATCTGGAATTGCAGAAGTGACACAGTGTCCTGCGGCACCTTAAAGACTAACTAAAGTATTAGAGCATAAGCTTTCGTGGGCTAATACCCACTTTGTCAGATGCATGCAGTGGAAGTATCCAGGGGCAGGAATAAATAAGAGGCAAGGGCCAGGTTAGTCCAATCAGGCTGAACCAGCTTGTTATCTCTAATCAGGGAGGATGAGGTCCTCTTCTAGCAGCTAATCTAGAGGTGTGAACACTGAGAGAAGAGAAGCTGCTTTTGCAGTTAGCTAGCCACTCATAATCTTTGTTCAAATCTTTGTACCATCAATCAAGGATTGAACTAAGATTATGAGTGGTTAGCTAACTACAAAAGCAGCTTCTCTTCTCTCGGTGTTCACACCTCTAGATTAGCTGCTAGAAGAGGACCTCATCCTCCCTGATTAGAGATAACAAGCTGGTTCATCCTGATTGGATTAACCTTGTTATCTCTAACCTGGCCCTTGCCTCTTATTTATTCCTGCCCCTGGATACTTCCACTGTATGCATCTGATAAAGTGGGTATTAGCCCACGAAAGCTTATGCTCTAATACTTTAGTTAGTCTTTAAGGTGCCACAGAACTCTGTCACTTCAGCAGGAGAAAAAAACCTTTTGTAGTGATAATCAAGTAGATCTATGTCTGACAGTTGACAAGAAGGTGTGAAGGAAACTTTAGGGAAATAGATTCAATTAGTGTAATGACTAAGACATTCACAGTCCTTGTTAACCCTTGGTTGACAGTGTCCAATTTGTAAACTAATTCCAGTTTGGCAGCTTCTCACTGGAGTCTGTTTTTGAAATTTTTCTGTTTTAAAGTTGATACCTTCAAGTCTGTAATAGAATGGCCAGGGAGATTGAAGTGTTCTCCTACTGGTTTTTGAATGTTATGATTCTGGATGTTAGATTTGTGTCCATTTCTTCTTTTGCATAGAGACTATCCAGTTTGGCCAATGTACATGCAGAGGGGCATTGCTGGCACATGATGGCATATATCACATTGGTAGATGTGCAGGTGAGTGAGCCTCTGATGGTGTGGCTGATGTGATTATGTCCTCTGATGGTATCAACTGAATGGATACGTGGATAGAGTTGGCACTGGGCTTTGTTGTAAGGATAGGTTCCTTGGTTAGTGTGTTTGTTGTGTGGTTGCTGGTGAGTATTGTTTCAGGATGGGGGGCTGTCTGTAAGCAAGGACTGGTCTGTCTCCCAAGATCTGTGAGAGTGAGGGATCATATTTCAGGATAGGTGGTAGGTCTTTGATGATGTGTTGGAGAGGTTTAAGTTGGGGGCTAATGGTGTTCTGTTATTTGCTTTGTTGAGCCTGTCCTGTAGTAGGTGGCTTCTAGATACTCTTCTGGCTCTGTCAATCTGTTTTTTTCACTTCCCCAGGTGGGTATTGTAGTTTTAAAAATGCTTGGTAGAGATCGTGTAGGTGTTTGTCTCTGTCTGAGGGATTGGAGAAAATGCAGTTGTATCTTAGAGCTTGGCTGTAGACAATGGATCGAGTGGTGTGTTCTGGATGGAAGCTGGAGGCAATCAGTAGGTTTCTGGTAGAGGGTGGTATGTATATGATCATCATTTATTAGCTCAGTTGTGTCTAGGAAATGGACCGCTGGTGTGGACTGGTCCAGGCTGAGGTTGATGGTGGGATGGAAATTGTTGAAATCATGGTGGAATTCCTCAAGAGATTCTTTTCCATGGGTCCAGATGATGAAAATGTCATCAATATAGCACAAATAGGGTAGGGACATTAGGGGATGAGAGCTAAGGAAGCGTTGCTCTAAGTCTGACATAAAAATGTTGGCATACTGTGGCGCCATGCAGGTACCCATAGCAATTCCACTGACTTGAAGGTATATATTGTCTCCAAATGTGAAATAGTTTTGGGTGAGGACAAAGTCACAAAGTTCAACCACCAGGTTTGCTGTGACAGTGTTGGGGTACTGTTTCTTATGGCTTGTAGTCCATCTTTGTGTGGAATGTTAGTGTAGAGGGCTTCTACATCCATCGTGGCCAGGATGGTGTTTTCTGGAAGATCACCGACGGATTGTAGTTTCCTCAGGAAATCAGTGGTGTTTCAAAGATAGCTGGGAGTGCTGGTAGCATAGAGGAGAGAGTCCATATAGCCAGAGAATCCCACTGTTAAGGTGCCAATGCCTGAGATGATGGGGCAACCAGGATTTCCAGGTTTGTGGATCTGGGTAGTAAATAGAATACCCCTGGTTGGGGTTCTAGGCATGTGTCTGTACAGATCTGTTCTTGTGCTTTTCCAGAGAGTTTCTTGAGCAGGTAGTGTAGTTTCTTTTGGTAATTCTCAGTGGGATCAGAGGATAATGGCCTGTAGAATGTGGAGTTAGAGAGCTGTCTAGCAACCGCTTGTTCATATTCCAACTTATTTATGCTGCCACACTAGTGTTTTAAAGTTAAGAAAATAGAACCCACAAGAAATGGGGAAATCAGTCTTGTGAAGCATGGAGAAGAACCTTGATTCTTTGTCCACCTGATCTAGTGGTTTCCCTTTCCTCGCTCGCCATGTCAACTTGGGCAAGTCATTTAACTGCTCTGTCTCTTTCCCCCATCCCTAAAATGAGGACAGCACTTACACTGCAGAGAAGTTGTGGCACTTAATTAATGTGTGTAAATGGCTCTGATCCTCAGATGACAAAGGGTGTGTTTGATTAACGTTAAGAGTTGGGATAATACAGCTCGATGAGTATTTCAGATCCCATGCTTTTGGTGAGGTAGTCTTGGCAACACTGGTTTTCAGCAAACCAAGCATCATGATATTCAAAGTTTTCCTTAGTGTGGTGTCTTCTCCAAGGAGCCTATACTGGCACAGATATGTGAGTATGACTATGCCTCCATAATCCCATTGTGTAATGTAGCCTATGCTGATGCACCTCCCTGGATGAAGTTTGCTACGTTGATGGAAGCATTCGTCCATGGACATAGCTGGGTCTAATCTGGGGGTAGTCCCAGCTGGGGGTGCTGCTGTACTCAGGAGTGCGATTTTATTTCAGATCCCTGATTGACAAAGCTATGGCAGCCTAACTATTAAGTGGAGACCAAGCCTTAGTTTTTCTGCAACTTAGAAAATCATAGACACATGTTAATTGTAATTCAACCCTGTTTATATCTTTTTCCTATTGCCTTTATACTAGAACTCTCTGGATTTTTTTGACAAAACTTTTTGGACAGAAAATGTTGATTCATCAAAACCGAAATTTTTCATGGAAATGTGTGAGGGTAGGAGGGGGAGAAAGAATCTAAGGATTCTCCATTCTGGGTCTTCTCTTCTGGACCTTCCCCTGCCCCCTTAGACACATTGCTTTTGTAACTGGAATGGTGTCCAAAGAATTAATCTGGGGTTGTGATATCTACATTTGATACGTAACGCAAATACCTATTGCTGTGGTCAATTGATTTACCTCTGTACTATAATATGCTTATGTTGAAGTATCTTGATTGAGATTTTTATATTATTGCATATGTTAAAAAAATAAAAAATTAGGATATAGAGGTTTTTGACAAATGAAAGTGAAGATCAATTAAGCAGCAACTGAATAAAGTGGAAGTGTCTTTGAGCTGATGGAAATAGAAATAGCATTGGGGGCAGGTGGATGTTAGAATGACATAATAAATATACACTGGCAGAAGTATTATTCCTAAAAGCATTTCTTTGACTCCAGTAGGAGTAACCTGAAATGCTCTCATTGTTAAACAGACAGACTGAAAACATATTGCTGTGTAACATTCTATCAGCAAGCAAACAACACGTATTATCAGTAACTCAGAATTTCCCAGCCCTTTGACATCTAGACAAAGCCTCCATAATAGGAGCGATTCTGAATTTTAGGAAATCGTGGATGTTTCTAGGCTGCCATATTGATTAATCATACCAATAAATCTCTGCACTGTCTTGAAACATTGTTCACATCAATGTATGCATCTCCCATTCATACTGGCGGCAGCATCTCTGTCTATCATTCATTACGTGCACTGTAGAAAGAAAATCAATGTTTTTTGTAAATAGAGTGCTCAGTCAAGAACATACGTACTTCATTGCTCCAAAGAGATTTGTGGCTGACTTAGAGAGTTTATGTTGGCTATTTTTTTCTCTCCCTCTTCCTGCTGTGACACTTGACAGCTGCATGGTTGGCACTGATACTGCATGAGACAGCCCTTCTATCGATTTTGTTCCTTGATGCCTCATTTTAATCTCAGTGGTTGTAGTGTTAGGTGTTTTGCTATGCTTTTAGCAAGCTACTGGTGAATATGCTTGGTCTTTAGTGCGTATTTGTCTGAATAATAAAAACCACAACACAATTTGTCATAATTGTTCATTCCTGCTCAGAAGAGGCCCATTCAAGACAGGAAAAGAAGCAGCTGTGTTGTGACAGTGACATGAATTGACAAAGCTGTGTAGAGCAACTGATAGTGTAGTACCTGCATGAAAGAATACCTGACATTGGCAGTATCCACTGTATCACTTGTTTTCATGGTTTTCAAAGTCACCCATATTATTAAGAGGGTAAGTACTTTGTTCTAAAAATCTATGTATTTTAATTTCACGTGGGTGTTACGTACTTCCTGTGACACTGCTAGATTTCACACACGTACTAGTCATAGGGAACATTTTAAAACGTAAAAGGTTTGATAAAGCTCATTTGCAGAGCTGTTTATCTAAATGTGTCCAGGCCTTCAGAGTCCAAGCATATTCTGAAGTGCATAAAACTCTTATGGCAGTGGGCAGGGAAGGGTTCAGGCAGGAGTCTCTTCTAAGTCAGTAGTAGGGCTGGTCAAAAAATTTCTGTCAACTTTTTTGGGGGAGGATGGGGGATTCAGCAAAGTGAAGTTTTTTGTGAAAAGCATGTGTTTTCTGCAGAAAAACTGAATTTTTGCTGAATGTTTTTTGGCCCAAAACATTTCATCTGAGAAACAAAAATATTCAGTTGAAAACCATGGTTTTTGACAAAAAAGTCATTTTTTTTTCAGTTTGCCAGGCGGATGACAGACACTCCTGCCAGGTCTAGTCATTGATGGAGTTGCCAATTTTAGTTGGACATATTCCTGGAGGTTTCATTATGTGACGTAATCTTTAATTCCTGGAGATTCCAGGACAATCCTGGAGGGTTGGTAACTCTAGTCAGTAGTAAGAATTGCAAGATGTCTTGGTCTCTTTGCAACTAGCCCCCAGCAGTGAGGGTATAAACAGCTTATGTTAGCATGCCCTCTGTTTTGAAATGTATTTGTTTCTCCTAGGCGTAAAGAATGTGCACTATTGGGAAGTGCAGAAAGGAGAGGACACATAGTAATCATCACCCAGTAAAAGACAGACACTGATGGAGATGCTGAAAATAGACCAGGAAAAAATAATTACTTTAGAGACCGAGGATGCTGAATATTTGAGTGCTGCACTGGTAATGAATGTGGGTGAGGAGTGGGGAAGTGCCACTGTTCAGCTCAAATGAATGGGAGCCTTGGGCAGAGCATTTACGGCACCTAGCTGGATTTGAGCGCATGGGCATAACTTTGGTTGAGTGGGATGGGGAAAACACCTTTCCTCTCCTTCAGCTGTCAGTGTGGGGCTGCCATGAGTTTCTCCAATTCCACCACCTGGCGTGAAGGGAGGTGTCAAGGAAAGAGTGAGTCTACCTGCCTCTCCCCTGAGGCTCAAGAAAGATATCCTGGCAGTTGTAACTCCCTACTACTGGGAGCTATTCTCTGGATAGACAGAGAGGAGGCTGCCATTGGTAGCTGGCTCAGTTCCTTCACTGTCAGTCCTCTCGCCACACTCACTCTGAGGCCCAGAGCCTCAAAGGGCTCTACTGCCAATGGGCTGAAGCCAGCAAGATGGCTGCCATGTCTCTACAGCTGATCTGCATGTGGAAATGCCCCTAATAAAGCTGGCTGCCACTTCTCAGGGAGACTGAATCCAGGCAAACTGGCTGCCACTCTGCGATTCAGGGGGGCTGAATAGGACACAGGGACTGAGCAGCTGCAGAGACCCTGTGAAAGGCAGGTGGGGGAGAATGAGGAGGGAGGCTGAGGTATAGAGGATAGTGATGGGTGTGAAACAGGGCGATCAGATGACAATGCCCCCAGCCTGGGCATGATGGAGGGTTAGGGGCATCCCCCCTGAGCAGCCAGGGGAGGGCAGCATGCAGCAAGCCAAGGGATTTTGGTGCTTGCTCTTGGAGCTGGGCATGCAGGCAGAGTGTTGGTGCTGAGGACACAGACTTGCCCCGCCCCAAGCCCTGCTTTCAGATATGGCATAGAGCAGAGCAAGGGTCCTGGGGCAGTGGGAAGGGCGGAGCTGAGGAAATGGTGCTGCTGGACCCAGGCAGAGGAGACTTCCCAGGGCAAGGGAGAAGGGGAAACAGGGAAGTGGTTCTGCTAGCTCCCAGGTAGAGAAGGCCCCGGGGCAACAGGAGACAGATGTGTTGCTGCTGGGTCAAGATAGTAATGGGAAATGGGTGGCAGACCCCTTGTCTTAGGGGTGAGGAGAGAGTACGTGGTGTCTTCACTGGAGCAACCAGGGAGAAGCATGCATTTCTGTGGGCAGTGAAGGTTGACTTTGCAACCAGAAATTATCACACACACATTGGCAGAGGACTCGAGAGGAGTTAAAAAGTCAATAGACAGACAAAAAAAGAGTTGGGTTTTGGTTTAATCAAATGATTTTGGTGGGCCAGTCTCATGATTTTGGGGGTCTGAGTCATGATTTTTGATCTCTTGAGGCTAGCAAAACTGCACCCCCTGCATCCTCATGTCCCTTACATTTCCACAGTAGTTATATCTCTTCTAAAAAAACTGCTCTGAATTGTGGTATACTGAAAACTGTTAAAATTATAGGCTGTCATTTTAAATTCCAGAAGATTTTCCTGGCCCTGCTTGCAGGCTAGAGGGCTCTGTAGAGAAATGTTCCATCTTAGCCTAGCAACACTCAATTTGCAGCCAGCCAGCCTCCGGTAAAATGGGGTGAATTGTGCCTGTGTGCTTTAGGGAACAGTCTGCTCTGTGTCTCTCTGTTTTGGGGTCTTGTGTGTGATTGTTCTGAAGTCTAAGAAATAAAGTAGTGTTCCATTGCAGCCTTCCAGCAAAAACATTCTATGCTTTTATCTAATGTCTCTGTCTGTATGCAGTGAACATAACATGAATATTTCGCCAACAGAGAAGTGGTGATGCTTTAGATGATTAAACATCTTATTTTCTGCTAAGAGAAACCATTCTGTTAAATATTAGGGAATAACTTACAGCAGTACAATTATAGAACACTGCAGTATATTAAATGTTCTTGACTTCCCTTTACCATGCTCAATTAAACTAATCAAACACACTATTTCAAGTCGCATCCATTACTAGAGTCCAGCCTTTTGCCATCATGTTCCTTTTAATGTTTTCCAACGATTTTGGTGTTGGTGCTGGATCCTAGAATATAAAAGCATTTGTTATGGCTTCCCTGAAGCTTTGTAAGATACAAGAGTGCAATGTTAGTTTCTCTCCTGATACAAGCTAGTTTACCAATCACTGTAGGTTTGTTTCTCCTCAGTTTCTGCAATTGGGCTCAGACTCAGAAATGTCAAGAGTTAATTTCTATTCTGTTGTTATTGTCCTTGTGCAAGGAACATATGGTTTTTTCTATGCATGATTTTTATTATAAATTAGGGGAAACAACAGGAAAGAACTGTAATGAGTTCTACAAATCCCATACCGAGCATAGACAGAAGGAGGAGGAGAACCTCGCCTGTTTGCAGGCAAGCAGCTTGACCAGCCTGCCTGCCATAGCTCCATGTGGCTCCCAGAAGTGGCTGGCATGTCCCTCCCACTCCTAGGCGCAAGGGCAGCCTGGGGTCTCCAAGTGCGGGGGCGGCACCTGCGGACAGGGCAGCCTGTAGAGCTGCCTGGCTGTGCCTTCACGTACGAGCCTGAGGGACAGGCCAGGCCCTTCCGGGAGCTGCCTGAGGTAAACGATGCCCAGAGGCCACACCCTGAACCCTCTCACACTCAAAACTCCTAAACTCCCTCCCAGAACCCACACCGCCTCGTCATCCCAATCCCCTGCCTGAGCCCCCTCCCGCACCCAAAACTCCCAAACTCCCTCCTAGATTTAATTAGAGATGAGGGTCCAAGAACCCTGACCAAGACACACTAGGGAAGGCTCCTCAAAAGATCACCCAGGAGCCAGTGACTACAACAAAATCCCAAGTGAGAGCACACAGTGTATATTTGTGTTCTCTGCACAGGTTTCAGCAACCATGACAACAAAATGTTACTTCTCAGTGCATGTTAGCAGATTTTTAAAAAATTTAAAGATACAAAGCCATCTCTCTTTCCTAGACACACATCTACTTCTAGATTATTTTTTTCCATTTCAGTTACCAGAATCGTCTTTTAGCAAGTGCATGTGTCACAATTACTATCACAATTGTATTTCTGGTGTATGCAATTCTTCTCGCTTGGTATGCAGAACTCAGTTTCACCTTCTAGATTCAGATACATCTGACATTGTGCATTACTCAGTCAATTAATATGGTAGCTTTCACATTTTTAGTGACTCCTAATATTTTGAGACTTTTGGTCCAGGCAAATTTTTCCAGGGCTTTTAGTCTACCACCCACATTGATCTGTTACTTTACCAAGGTCTTGTTCATGCTCTAATTTTTCTTACCATTTATTCCCAATGAGTAACACACTCTACCAATGGAAACACTAATATGGATGCTGGCCTTTTTACTGCTCTTTGGGGCACGGTCGGTGGTAAGAACACCTCAACCCAGTCAACTGCAATATTTCCAGTTGTGCCACTGCTGAAAATACCTAGTAAGAAAAATTCTAGTGTGTGCATGATCTAGATGTCCGAGATGTCTTGTTCTATGTTTGCATTTGCTGCTCCACCAATATCCAGTAAATGGTTAAAATTATACAGGCAGTAAGCATATCCAATATGTCCTCCAATGCCATGCAGCTTGCACGCCTTGTAAACCTTGTGCTTACCCTGAGGGGCCGCGTGCCAAGGTTGCTGATCCCTGGTTAAGAGTGTCATTCCTGAAGAAGAAGGTTTTGCTAAGTATAATCAGGCTGAATTCACCTGATCTCTGGAAGTTTATTCCCCTCAGTTGAAAATACTTTCCCCCAGTTCCCAGGCATTTCCACCTGCGATTTGTCATTAGGGTGACCAGATAGCAAATTTGAAAATCAGGATGGGGTTGGGGACAATAGGTGCCTATATAAGACAAAGCCCCAAATTTCAGGTCTGTCTCTATAAAATCGGGGAATCTGGCTGCCCTATTTGTCATTTGCATTTTCCCAGAGACATCCTGCGTCCAAGAAATGAAGGGCTGAGGCTAGACTAGCATGCTCTGAATCTGTTCCTCCACCAGGAAGAGATTCAGAATACTCCTTTTTGTTCCATCCTGTCCTTATGTCTCTTAGGTTCTTCTTGGGCTGACAGCAACTACCAGACTTGTACACAGTATCTTCTCTTTAGTTATCCCTAAAAAGCATGGATGCAGGGTGGACAGGGAAAGAAGAATCAGAACAAAAATAAAACAGGAATAAATCAACCAGGAGCTTGTGGGGATGATATATGAATCACCCAAGCAGCAGAATACTTCCTTAAACAGAATTTATGTAAGGCACTAACATTTAACCACCCTGCCCATTTTCAGGCTGCCCAGCAGCCTTGCTGTTGATTATACAACCCAAACCACTGACAAGCCACAATCATCAAGATGTTTCTTCTTAGAAATGAGAAGTACTCGTCATGCTCCAGCTGGAAATCTCCAGGAGATCATCAGTTCTTTGCAGATTCAGTTGGCTTAGAAATACTACAGAAGGTTATTTGTGGCACCTTGGCGGAAAATGGAACACAGAGTTCTCTGAAGGGATAAGAAGGTCACTCAGCCCTGTCACATATCCTTTTAATTGTAGTTTTCTGTTTCATCTCACCTTCCCAGGGCTCCATGGTATGGAAACAGGGTTGTCACTTTAACAGTCAGCATGATTCATTCCTTTGTGTGTGTGTGTGCAAGCGATCCATGGCATTGTGTTGACGCGTCTAAAAAGCTTAATGAAAACTTCATCTACAGGCTCACTTGGCTTGCTCATAGATTTATTAGCCCTCTGAAGGTCTGTCCTCAAACTGTCTCTTAATGAGTTATCCTGGTGTTCGGATCAGCGAAAGATATCACAGATTTCAGCCCACGCTCTTGCCTTAACTTACTGTCTTGCTTTAAGCAGAGAATGGGGATGCAGTAATTTCAGAAGCGGCTGGGGTTGGGGAGTGGGGGGCAACTTGAACTCATAGCTATTTAGTTTTTTAAAACAAAATATGAGTTGTTAGGGTGTTTTTTTCCCCTTGGTCCAAAACAAACAAACCAACCGCCATCTCGCTAACTGAAGGAAATAATGGCACTGTGGAAATAGAAACTTCCGTCTTGCCCTCTATGTGCATATATTCATGTAATTGGAGTACGTGGATGAGTGAAGCTTTACACTGTGAAAGAAAATTCCTTGTATGTTTTGATGTTTAAAAAAAATGAACTGTGGAGAGCTTGAAGCAAGGGCTCAGATAAATCTATGGTGATTTACAGCAGAAGAGCGGCTGGCACTAACCGTTAGTTATTAGAGAAGTGTTAACTGCCCCCTTTCCTTTAAATGGTGTAAAAACTGCAAGACCTAATGATGTTTTAAATAGCAAAAGAAGTACACCACCCTTGCCTGAGCGATGGTGGCTAGTATATTGCATGGAACTTGGAAGGAGCAGCAGAGGTTGCAGGAGGGAAGAGTTTGGGGGAGGCATCAAGAAGTCTGTGTGTACATGGTTAAATGCTAGCTGTAGTTGCAGCAGCACTGTAAATAGTTCTCTTAGTAAAGAGCCAGTTTAATTTTTACAAGCATGGAGTCCTTTAATTTATTTACCCAGCATGTGGTATATGAACCCACATGAGCCAGGACTTTAAGCAATGGCTTCAACCTGACCATTCCCCATCCTTGCCATGACAGCTTTCTCTGGAATGCCTGCCCCTTTTAGGGCACCTTTTCTTCCCTGCACAGCAGTTGGGACCACTCCAGTGCTGCTCCATCTCAGTCATAACAGCCTTTGGTGTCTCCCTCCCCCAAATATCAGAGTCCCCTTTGCCCTCCACCTACATGTATAGGGTATTAAAATTTCTGACTTTCACCTGGTGGGCAAAGTAATTCTCATAATATTTGTGAACTAGTTTGAGATCCTTTGTGAGGCAAGGCACGACAGACATACATTCATTGTCATAGCGCAGTTTTGACTAATGAGTTGGCTGATGTGAGGCAAGTTTTCTGTTTTCCGGTGATATGAAGTTATAGAAGCATAAGCAGCCACCCATTTGTTAGAGGACATGAGCACAAAGTCTGAGCAAAACAGACTATATCAAAAAGAAATGGCTGGATTCTAATCTGAGATAGACAGATCATGCATCACCAGTACCTTGATAAACATCCCAGAGTGTGTGTGTAGCATTGAGTATTCCAAGCTAAGCAGGCAGACACGCTGATGTATCTCTGAGCAATATCAAAACCAAGATGCGGGTGCTGAGGTTAGTCAGTTTTTGCACTAATTTAAATCCAGCATGACATTAATTATGCCTTTCAAGCCCCATTTTCAGGCTTTATGATATCAGCATAAAAACTCTCCCACCAAAGGCTGGAAAAGACAAGCAAATTTCTTCCTCTCCCAAAACAGGAGGGGAAATAAAGGAGTTAAGGGGAAGGATTTCAGTTACAGGATTGTTAATTGTTTTTAACCTTTAAAAAGTTTTTTTAGCTATATTACTTCATGTTTAGAAAAACCCTCATCATTATGCATAAGAAGCAATGCTGACCAGACCAAAAGCATTTGTAATGCTTGAGAGTGCAATAGGGTCTGTTTTCTCAAAGCCTTAAAAATGACAAATGATAGGACACTTACAATACTGTAACTGAGCCAATAAAGGGTGACAAGTTTGGAAGAATTGTGCAGAAGCCATTTTGTGTAGGTTTATTGAGCAGTCCCATGTCATTTCTGGTTCCTTGTGATCTCCTTAGCTTGCAGGGTCACAAAGGACACATCTACACTGCAGTAAAACACCTATGGTTGGCCTGGGTCAGCTGATTCAGGCTTGTGGGGCTAGAGCCGTGGGTCTATAAAACTGCAGTGTAGATATTCAGGCTGGAGCTAGAGCCTGGGCTCTGGGATCCACCTCGCTTGACAGGTCTCAGG
The DNA here is from genome assembly GCA_007922305.1 of Dermatemys mawii. Taxonomy (NCBI): domain Eukaryota; kingdom Metazoa; phylum Chordata; order Testudines; family Dermatemydidae; genus Dermatemys; species Dermatemys mawii. Next base: position 8,027,136 of record ML677384.1, on the reverse strand, counting down.
GACTGGTGCCTGGTCTTTCAGACCCTGGGCGCAGGCCCCATTGACCAATCACTAATCTGCCACTGACAGTAGCAACAAGTGTGTTGCATAAGTAAGTAGTCCCAGTGATCAGCGTTCTCAGAGGAAGCTGCCATTCCAGCCAGGGCCAGCGGGCTACTCCTCCATTGCCAGGTTCCCAGTGTCTAGTCTGAAAATTGTTTTGTCCCTGTTCTAAATTTTAGCATTGTGCAACTATGTCCACTGGTTAAGCAGCTGAACCCAGTCATCCTTTCTGCATGACCCCATTTGAATTTTTGAATTACATTTTGCTTCCAGGGATCCTCTGGATCATTGTCAGAGCCCTGAACTCCCTTCCCCTTTAGAAATCCGCAGTGCTGCTATGAATGACCAACCACTGGAGCCTATCAGTTCTGCTCCTTGAATGCAGTGTTATCGCTACCCAGAGTTGCAGGGTCCTTCCCAGCAGATGCAGCAATAGCAGAAGACTGGGAATCAAACCCAGGTCTCTTGCATAACAGTGAAAAGCAATACTATTATCTCAGCAACCTTTAAAACTAATTTAAAAAATCCCTGTTGCAGTGTTAGTTATGTTCCTTCATTTCAATTACTCGGCCTGAGTGTTTTCATTTCAATTTGATCGCTGTAAGGAACCACTGACCATGCATGCAGAACATCTCCCTTGCCAACTTTACTGCTATGTCAGCACTGCAGTTTTACTCTCCTATTTCAATAACTATTCCTGCCCCAGAGTTGCTTTAGTTTTAACCACTTGTGCGCCACCTCATGCACATTTATCAGGGTATCAAACTGACCCTTCTGCTACATAGCTGTCCCCTATATGTCAGTTTTAAAATGTCAGCTTCCAGCTGATCACCCCCACTGCATGGCTATAGTAGGAACCTGGGATCAAGGGGTTAATTGTGTAAGGTAGGCACTTAATCATATGGGCTGCACCTGGGAAATTCCTGGGAGCTTTAAGGCTGCTTTGCCTCTCATCCAGTACTTCTCCCAATCAAGGGATTGACTGTTTTCAGTAACAAATTAGCAAAACCTCTGCATTCCATATATGGGACAAGTCATTGCCTCATTATCGCTGAGAGGATTTCAGGACCTGTGTGTGGAGTATATGATTTCTTTTTTGACAGTTGCAAGTAAATCTTGCATCAGAGGTGACTAAAAAGCACAGATTACAGTATTTATTTATTGGCTGGCTCCTTTGCTCAGTTTTCTTACATTGCCATGTGTGTCTGCTTTATCACTGCTTCAGTTACTATGTTAATGCTGTGTCATGGTACATCAGTTGGAAAATGTTCCTTTAATGAAAAAGGCAGTAGAATGTGGACAGTTTGATAGGGTTTTTTTCCAAGCTGTGTTTTGATTTGTTCAGATGAAACACAATTCCCCCCACCTCCCTCCCATAACACTTTGTCTGGTCTGGTGTCTGTCTGTGTCTGATTCAGAAGTTGGTATCAGCAGGGGAAAGCACAAGACAAAATTATCCTGAATCATCCGGAATTTGAGATACCTTGGGTATTTGTAGTTAATCTCTGTGACTTCCTTCAGTACATCTGTCTGTCCATTTTCACAAATGTATGATCGTGGCTATTCTAGGGGAGGAGCTAGTGAACACTTGCTGGTTTCCAACTGTTGTTGTCTGTTCTCTGGTAGACGGGTTGTCAGTTGAACGATGGATTTTCATTTTTGTATCTTTTTGCCATTTTTCCATTTGTATTTTGTATGTCTGGGGCTTGCTGCGGTCTTATGGGAAGTCAGCCCCTTAGGGAATGTCTATGCTCCAATTACAAACCTCCAGCTGCTGACCCATGCCTGCGAACTTGGGCTCATGCAGAGGGGCTATTTAATTGCAGTGTCAACATTCAGGCTCAGCCTGGAGCCTGAGCTCTGGGACCCTCCACTCTCTCAGGGTCTAGCATAAACATACCTTTAGAGTCTACTGGAGACACTAATCCTTCCATTGCTGTACATCACAGATTCTAGCAAATTCCCCCTCCTGACCACTCATTGGGACGACCCCCTTTAAACCCTTCAGCCTTCTGTGTCCACTGATACCCTTGTCAGCTTCCCCACTTGAGCACAAACCTCTGCCAGGTGACTTGATGGTAAGGTGACTTCCCTCATGCTAAACCAGTTCTTCTGGGCAGGGACAGTTTCTTGTCTGGAGGGAATAGTTTTCCAACAATTGAGTAATAGTCAACTACCCTTTATGGATAATCTTTTTGCTCCCAGCCTTTGGAATCTCAACCCATCATGAAGGCAAACAGGCCACAGAGAAGGCAAACAGCTGCATATTCAGAATATGAGCTGCCTGGATCCAAATTCTCACACAGGATCCAAATTCTCACACAGAATTCATAAACTGGACAGACATACTCCCAAATTGTAACACTTCTAAGATTCAGTCATTGTGGTTTGTCTGGCATTCACTGGTAAAGGCCCCAGCACCCTTTTAAATGAACAATACAAACACATAACAAAATAGGCAGTCCCTGTCCTGGAAAGTTTTACCATCTAACTACATGATGGGAGGCAACAAGTAGTTTCAAGAAAAAGACGGAGAGTGAGATTTGGAGAGCACAAGGTAACCATGAGACTCTGGCTTTGTCTGCACTAGCACTTTTGTCAGTCATGGGGTGTGAAAAAACCACCCCTAACGACATAAGTTTCACTAACAAAAGCGCCAATGTGGACAGCGCTCAGTGGGAGTGGATTAATTATGCCAGTGGGAGAGCTCTCTCCCGACAGCATAGAATGGCTACATGGGAGACCTTACAGCCATGCCTCTGAAAGGTCTGTAGTGTGGCCATGGCCTCTAATGACCAATGTGGTAAGCAGCAGTTACAGCACACCAGCTACTAAACATTGCTGAGTGTTCCACAGGCAGCAAGTCACAAATGCTGCTCCAGTTTAAAATGCCTTCAGGCAGAATTGCTTGGAATGGCTTGACACTTTGGAGGTTTATTGGTACTAATGAGGTTAATCCACTCACTACAGTTTCCAATTCCAAAGTGGGGAGATGGCTCACACCAGAAAGAGAGAGAGAGAGAGAGAGTTCAGACTGTGCAAACAAGCTCCCTGCTCAGTGAAAACAAGTTGAATGATGTCAGCTGTTTTCATTTTACAAGAGGATGGAACTTCCTGGATACTCCAGATTCATTTAGTAGTGAGGCATCTTTCCCAGTTTCCTCCTCCATTTATCTAATGATTCTGTGTCCAGTTCCACATGGGGAAGAATGTTACCTTTTCAGCTTTGTGTGTGTGTGCAGTGATGAATGTGACACATACACTCGCCTGTGTTCCAAACTTCCATTAGAAATGGCTCTTTAAAACTCACTCAAACTTACTCTGCTGTTTCTTTTTAACTGAAACATCCTATGCTAGGTCTCAACCAAAAAGTGATTTAAAATGCCAGTTCCATTTAGCATTTTTTGAATTACCTGTATATAGTGGAAATACCTTGTCTGTTTTAAAAGCTATGAAGACTTTTTCAAACAAGTAAAAGAGACAGGTTCTCAGTGAGTGTTGTTAATTGTATTGCAGTGGTACCTAAGAACACCAGTCATCCACCAGTACCCCACTGTGCTAGACGCTAGCCAGACATAGAGCAGAAAGACCACCTCTGCCCTAAAGAGCTTACAGTCGAAGGAGTTTCCAGGTATGTCTGGAGGGAAAAACTTGTTTTTATAAAACTTTTGTTTTTGTAAACATTTGATGTTGTCATTTTGCAATCAGAAAAGTCATTGAGATCAAGTCATAGAATGGTTGGCATCACTATGGAACTTCATAAAACGCTGCACACCTGGCAGAGGGGGCTGGACTAGATGATGTCTTGAGGTCCCATCCAGCCTTGCATTTCTATGATAGAATCCTAGCTAGTATTGTGTATATTTGCAAAGTAAATATCCGTGTTTAAAACACATGGAGTCATTTAAAACATGATTCACCTGCCCCATGTTGTATAGCTATGAGTAGGCTTTTCTCCCTCCCCCTTTTTCTCCATTAGCAATTAAATGGGGAAAAAACCTGCTAATGCACTAGTAATGTTGTAAAGATAGAAGTAGATTCAGCTCCCACTGAAGTCAATAGAAAATTTCTGTTGCCTTCAGTGGGAGTTGGATCAGACCTTACAACACGCAGGTATGAAAATCACAGTTCTGGGGATGTTAATGTTACTTTGGCTTGCCCTACATTATGTGTATATTAGGGCTGTCAAACGAGTAAAAAAATTAATCGTGATTTATTCATGCTGTTAATAGTAGAATGCCATTTATATAAATGCTTTTGGATCTTTTTCTCATTTTCAAATATATTGATTTCAATTACAACACAGAATACAAAATGTACAGTGCTCACTTCATATTTATTTTTGATTACAAGTATTTTCAATGTCAAAATAAAACAAATTGCATTTTTTAATTCACAGTACAAGTACTGTAGCGCAGTCTCTTCATCATGGAAGTTGAACTTATAAAAGTAGAATTATGTGCATGAAGTAACTACATTCAAAAACAAACCAGTGTAAAACTTTAGAGTCTACAAATCCAATCAGTCCTACTTTCTGTTCAGCCAGTTGCTCAGACAACCAAGTTTGTTTACATTTTCAGGAGATAATTCTGCCCTCTTCTTGTTTGTCACCTGAAAGTGAGAACAAGTGTTCTCATGGCACTATTATAGCTGGTGTTGCAAGATATTTATATGTCAGCTGCACTAAAGATTCATATGTCACTTAATGCTTCAACCACAATTCCAGGTGACATGCGTCCATGCTGATGATGGGTTCTTCTTGATAATGATCCAAAACAGTGCAACTCAATGCATGTTCATTTTCATTGTCTGAGTCAGATGCCACCAGCAGAAGATTGATTTTTCTTTTTGGGGGGTTCAGGTTTTGTAGTTTCCACGTCATCCTGTTGCTCTTTTAAGACTTGTGAAAGCATTCTCCACGCCTCTCATATTTTGGAAGTAACTTGGGTTAAGTGCCATAGCTATCTTTAGAAATCTCACATTGGTACCTTCCTTGCATTTTTTGTCAAACCTGCAGTGAAAGTGTTCTTAAAATGAATTACATGCTGGGTCATCATCCAAAACGGCTATAGAATAAAATATATGGAAAAATGCAGGTAAAACACAGAGCTGGAGACATACAGTTCTCCCCCAAGGAGTTCAGTCACAAATGTAATTAATGCATATTTTTTTATGAGTGTCATGAGCATGGAAGCATGTCCTCTGGAATATTGGCCAAAGCATGAACGGGTATACATATGTTTAGCATATCTATCTTTGGTATGTAAATACCTTGCAATTCCATCTACAAAAGTGCCATGTGAATGTCTGTTCTCACTTTCAGGTGACACTGTAAATAAGAAAAGAGAAGCATTATCTCCTGTAAATGTAAACAAATTTGTTTCTCTTAGTGATTGGCTGCACAAGAAGTAGGACTGAGTGGACTTGTAGGCTCTATACTTTTACATTGTTTTGTTTTTGAGTGCAGTTATGTAACAAAAAAAATCTACATTTGTAAATTACACTTTCATGATAAAGAGATTGCACTAAAGTATTTGTATGAAATGAATTGAAAAATACTATTTCGTTTATCATTTTTACAGTGCAAATATTTGTAATAAAAATAATATAAAGTGAACACTTTACAATTTGTTTTGTCTTGTAACTGAAACCAATATATTTGAAAAATGTAGAAAAACATCCAATATTTAATACATTTCATTTAGCATTCTATTGTTTAACAGTGCAATTAGACAGTGATGAATCACAATTAATTTTTTTAATCGCGATTAATTGTTTTGAGTTAATTGTGTGAGTTAACTGCAATTAATCGACAGCCCTACTGTATATAATTTGCTACTAGTGAGACATTTAATGTCTCCATTGTGGATGCCTACATCTATACACATGATGTGCCTTATTGATAATCTTACTGTAAGTCCTTTAGCTCTTGCATTTCCTGATTTGTGTATTTAAACTTCCATCTTTAAATACAACATCCTATGCTAAAGCAATGTCTATTGTATGTGTCCACATAACTATAGCATCCCAGCAATTCCCAATTATTTAAAAATAGAAATAGTACTAATAATAGCAATCTCTCTTCCTTCACAGCATGCAAGAGAAATAGCTTGATTAGCTTATTAGTTGTGTCTGTGTTATGTTATTGGCTATGAGTGTGAAGGAAACTGAGAAAGAAGTTGTTGAGGGGAAAAGGAAGTGCCACATTTACTTCTGAAAGAGGTTAGTTCCATGGTTGCTGCTGTTCCTTCAGAGAAATTAGTGTTAATATGTTTGGACAAATATATATTTCAGTTGCACTAATTGGGAAAGCAAATTACCCAGAAGTACTTGATCTACTGCAAATCTAAAACACCTTTTCTAAACACAGCTTTGAGCCTGACCCAAAAACGCTAGATCTGAACCATCCGTAAACCTTCAGGAACTTTTGGATTGGGATTCAGACTTGCCAGTTCAAGCCCATCTTCAGAAATGTAATGTAATTCAGTTCATGTAATCATCACACCTGATTTTAACATTGAGTGAGAGGAAAATCAACTAAGAACTAAAACAGTAATAGAGAAAAGAAGAGCAGTGGATAGGAGAACAGGATAGTGCTGATACCAGACAGGTAGGCAATACTGGGAGTAGAATGACTGTACCTAATTGGGTGAGCAGTGCGGGCAAAGCCAAGCAGCAATAATTAAGATGTCTGAACACCAGTGCAAGGAGCTTGGGTAACAAAATGGAGGAACTAGAACTACTGGTGCAGGAAATGAAACCAGATATTATATAGGGATAACAGAAACATGATGGAATAGTAGTCACGACTGGAACACAGGTGTTGAAGGATATGTGCTGTTTAGGAAAGACTGAAATAAAAGCAAAGGTGGCTGAATAGCATTGTATAATTAATTATGAGGTAGACTCTAAAGAAATTAGAAGTGATGGAATGGATGAAGACAGTCTGTTTGGGCCAAAATCACTTTGCGAAAGAAAGCTACTAGAGGTGCCCTTGGGATAATGCTTGGGGCATGCTATGGACCCCCAGAATCCAATGTGGATGTGTGGATAGAGACCTCTTTAATATTTTTAATTAAATAAATACTACTGAGAACTGCATGATTATGAGAGACTTTAACTTCTCAGGTATAGACTGGACAACAAGGAATACTAATAATAGCAAGGGCCAGATTTTCCTGGACATGATAGCTGACAGATTTCTTCATCAAATAGTCACTGAATGACTCAACAATAAGTGATGTCACTTTAGATTTGGTATTGGTGTGTAGTGAGGACCTCATAGAAGAACTGGTTGTAGGGGACAATCATGACTGGAGTGATCATGAGCTAATTCAGTTTAAACTAAAGAGAAGGATAAAGCAGAAAAAAAGATCTGCAATTAGGGTCCTTGATTTTAAAAGGGTGAACTTAAAAAAATTAAGGGAATTAGTTAGGGGAGTGGACTATACTGAAGAACTCGAGGATCTGAATGTGAAGGAGGTTTGGAATTACTTCCACTCAAAGTTTCAGAAGCTACCTGAAGCCTGCATCCAAAGCAAGTGGAAAAAATGTGTAGGAAAGTATTGAAGAAAGACCAAACTGGATGAGCAAGCATCTCAGACAGGTGATTAAGAGAGAAATACAAGGAATGGAAGGTGAGAGGAATCATCAAGCAAAGCTACTTCCTAGAGGTCAAAAAGTATAGGGATAAAGTGAGAACTTCCAAAAGCAAAGTAGAGTTGGACCTTGCAAAGGGAATTAAAACCAGCAGTAAAAGGTTCATAGCCAACTCCTTTCCTTGTTTTCTTATGAAGAAGTGGGACCGCTAAACATAGAGGATGTGGAGGAGATTAAAGATTATCTAAGCATGGCCCAACACATCGTCTTTGAGGAGATAACTTTTTTTTTTTTTTTTTTTTAAGACAAAGTAAATGCAGTACATAGAATCACCTGGATTTCAGTAAGGCATTTGATACAGTTCCACATGGGAAATGGTAAGTTAAATCGGAGAAGATGGGGCTTAATATGAGAATTTAAAAGGCCAATAAGGACTTAGTTAGAGGGGCGACTACAATAAGTCATACTGAAAAGTGAACTGTGAGGCAGGGAGGTTACCAGTGGAGTTCCTCAGGGATCTGTCTTGGGGCCAATGTTATTTAACATTTTTATTATTGACTTTGGCACTGAAAGTGAAAATGTGCCAAGGCTCATCTCTCTCCGGGGCAGCGGGGAACCATACCACTTCAGTACAGACTAATGAGGTCTTGGGGGAATTCGTCCAGCCACGGGAGTCTTCCTCGATGGCCCTTGTGGAAAATAAGCACAGTATGCTCAGGACTTAAGTCAGAGTGGGGCAGCAATGAGTCAGGTGTGCAGGCCCTCGGGCTGGGGCTGAGCAACAACAATATAAACTGAAGCCTCCAAAAGGCCTGGGTGAGGGGGAGACTGCCACCCATGAATATATGAATATATTGTAGGTTGTTGATCTGTCTCCATATCAATCAGCCAGATGAGGTCAGAGTCAGTTTTAGCTGGAACCATATTTAAAGTGGAGAAGACAGGGAGCCAGAAAAATGTAGGAAGAAGGAAGCTCTTTCTCCCCATCCCTGCCAAGCCCTGGCTCAGAATATGCAGTATTTTTTAACCTGGCCAGTTTACAGCTGACCTTCATGAGCAAAATTATAATTCCAATCTACTTTATATTGTTTAAGATCCCTCCAAATCATGCCCAGAATTACAATGTCATCCTCCAGTCAAACTGGTGGTTGGTCCAAATTAACAGTGTATCGTCTTCTTAGGCATGCTTTCTTAATTTATTCAAACTGTGTCAAGAGACTTCTATTAACTCTAGGTGATTTGGACAGCTTTATGTGGTATCTGGGCTCGACTCTATCATGGATATGTTTATTTAATCTCATGAATTCTTGCCAGTCAGCAGAGACTCTGTGGACTCTACTTCTAGCAGGCCAAAAGCCAGTGCTATCAGAATACCTTTCTGATGCAGGAATAAATCTCTTGGATTTTGTATGTAGTGAATGGTACCTTCCATTTTGCCTTCAATGGACAATCCCCTACTTTCAGTGATTAAGTATCCAGGACATTTCCAGTATAGTTTGAAATAGTCTTCCACTAAAGACTATTTCTGCTAGGCAACTCATCTTTTGCTAGTTCCATGGTAACAAGCAAAGAGTGTGTTCACTCGATCTTGACCAGTATTGTTACATTATTGCACAAATACTATACACATTTTACTGTATTTGTTTCTAACTAAGCTTTCCTAAATACCAATCTTCTTTGGGTGTGTCTCTTAAACTGCCAGTAAGTAGTCTTGCTTGATGCAATCCCCTGAGCAACACACACACATATAGAGATCAAATGCAATACCAATATCTGGTATGGCTTATACAAGACTGAAATGCTAAACTTTTTTTGACAAGATCCTCAGCTGGTGTAAAACAGTGGTGCATCACTGAATTAAACAGAGGTATGATGATTTATACCAGTTGAAGATCTGGCCCATTAAATTTCATCAAATGACTGATGCTCATATTTTGCAGTGCAGACATGCATTCAGGTATAACTATATCACAGTTTGAAATAGTTTTAAACTCCTCCAGTAGGCAGCCTCTCATTGGGGTGTCTTAGTCTGGAAATTTAGTCATTTTATCACAGTTGGGTGTCTCATCAGTGGTGTCTATTCCATTTGAGCAACTAACTAGTGGCACTGCAGTCTTAATATTACTTAACACAAGAAAAATCAGCTGTGTGATCCTCATGGCAATCAGCAAATAGGCTGAATGGCTTTGGGGTCTCCTTCGTAGTGGATTACAAATAAAATCCAATGGGGGTTCATGGCATGTTCTCAGCTGATAACTGTTGCTCTTACCCATCTGCTTGTAAGATTCTTTACAGTGGTCCCCAAACTTTTTACCTTACCGCCCCATCTCTGTCCATGCCCCCCCACCCACCCACCCACCCACCCACTTGGCAGAAGCAGGGCTACGGCTCCAGTATGGACAGGGGTAAGGGTGGTGAGACCACAGCCTGGGGGTGGGGGGTGGCAGGGCCAGGAGTGGACCCTGGGCACAGGGCTGACAGCCAGGGTCAGAAGTGGAGCTGGGTGATGCTCTTTTCTCACCTCTGGCTGGAGCTGGCCCAGGCCCCATCTGCACTCCTGCCCAAATGTTAGGGGATCTCTGCTTTAGACTCACATGCTGGCCCATCTTGTCTGGCTTCAAGAAAGCTAGTTCAGCATAGAACTCCTTAAAGGTAAAATCAAAACAACTTCCTTGACATCTACTTGTTCTGGAACTTTTTTAAAGGGCTCTTGAAAGCAAGTGAAGAATGTGTAGCTGTATTGGCTTCTTTCAGGCTAAGGGATAAACTCCCTAGCCCTGTGCCAGGAGTACCAGGGCCCTTATTTAATAAAGGTGTAAAGAGAACCATAGAATCAGAGGGGTAGCCGTGTTAGTCTGGAACTGCAGAAGTGACAGAGTCCTGTGGCACCTTAAAAACCAACTAAAGTATTGAAGTATAAGCTTTCGTGGGCTAATACCCACTTCATCGGATGCACCCGACGAAGTGGGTACTAGCCCATGAAAGCTTATGCTTCAGTGCTTCAGTTAGTCTTTAAGGTGCCACAGGACTCTTTGTCAGTAAGAGAATCATAGAATACACTGGTCTATAATTTTTTAGAAGTCGTATGCTTCAGAGATAAAATGTGATATTTATTATGTATTTTGATGTGCTGAAGTCAAATATGACAATTAAAACAACTGGCTACTGTTTCTAAGATATTGAAGTTTTTACATTTTATGTCTATGTATATTGTGTAGATTATAGAGTTTTAATCATAAATTGTAAACCTAGGTCTTTTCATGTGTTTATGGTTGCTTTACATGATAATATTTCACCTGTCCTGTTTATGTAACAC
>ML677384.1:7914534-8015779 GCA_007922305.1 Dermatemys mawii | reverse complement strand
AATTTTAAGCATCATTTTCGTTCTCAGTGACCCAGAATTAGTAAAGTTTGACTACATTTATTTCAGAAGCATTTTGGCTGTAGAGCAGTGTAATCAAGGGACCTCAGGACATCATCTAGTCCAGGCCCGCACAACATGCGGCCCAGGGGTAAGTAGAGGTGGGGCAAGCCAAGCGCTGGGGTGAGGGGAAGTGGATGGGGGCAGGGCGAGGGTGGGGCTTTTCTGCCTGCAGCTGTGTTTTTTGCAGTAATATGGCCCTCGCTGCTTTCCGAGTTGTGCAGGCCTGATCTAGTCCAACCGCCTTCTCAAAGCAGGACCAATCCCCAACTAAATTATCCAACAGATTTGTGTCCTAGATCCCTAAATGGTCCCCTCAAGGGTTGAACTCAAAACCCTACCTTTAGCAGCCCAGTGCTCAGCCACTGAGCTATCACTCCCCTCAGAATGTTTGAGAGATTAAATGGATTTTTTTGAGGGGTTAGTTATAGTCAAACGCTTAGAAATCCTCCCTAGTGTCACTGCTTGGAGCACTCTGTGCCCTGCTTGGCCGAATTAGAGGAAAGCTAATCCAGTGCTACCTCGCTATCAGTGGCTCAGGCCTGCCATAATTACCTCATTACCTTTAGGAATAGCTGCAGCGTGTGAGCCACGTCTGCCCAGTTTCAGCGCCTGGTAGCAGAGAGGCAGACTCAATCCCTAACGAGGCACATGCTCGCTGCCAAATTCATTCTCGCTTGCTCGCTTTTTAAAAGTGGAACAGTTTATCTATAGCGGACCGGTTAGATTCAGTCCAATCAATAAGGAAATACACCATAGTCTTCTCCAGCTGAGGGGGAGAAGGGTGATTAATACAAGAGAACAATGCCCATAAAGAATCTTCCTCCTGAATCTCTAAATTCCAGTGTTTTAATTAAAAATCCTAAGAGTAAGACGAGTTTGTCTTCTAAATAAATCGCAGCTGTACAACTGGAAATTGAGTAGATTTTCTTGTGTAGCCAACCAAAAGTGTTCCCCAGAGCTGTGGAAAGTAGCTGGGAAAGATTTGCTATATAATCGTGTGTGTAGAACAAAAACAAACCCGCCCCAACCCTTGTTTCTGGCAGTGCGTGGGCTGTCGCTTTCCAAGTGGTGAAAACAATTGCACAAGATTAGAAAACAATGGTTTATTATTTACTAGATATCAAGCGGCCAGCGCCAAAGGGCTGCACATACTATTAACTGCAATCCAGTCTTAGCTAGCATTAGGCTAGTTTCATTTTTTTTTTTTGCCTAGGAACATTTTAACTTCCACTTATCCACCCACAAAAGTCATTAAACAATAAAATGGAGTAGTTGGGCGATGGCTTTGAAATTGCTTCAGTACATGCAGATATGGGGCCGCAGGCTGAAGAGAATTCAGGGACTATACATCAACTGTAAACTATTCCCCTTCCGTCCAACAGGGGGCTTTGACCATTTTCCAGATCACCTGCTAACTTCAGAGCTAAACTCAGCAGCAAGCGATGGGTGGGTGGGTTTGTTTCGCCGGCTGGTGATTAGAGCACTCACTGGGGAGGCGGGAGTCTCGGGCGCCCATCCCCCTTCTCCAGCTCCTTTTGTGCACTCGGACCACCTGAGTCCCTACCAGTTTAACCCTCTCTCAGAAACTCCCGGCTCTGGCTGCCTTAAAGGGAGGAGAAGAAGGTTTCGCTACTCTACCTACGCCTTCTTTCTCCAGTCTCTCTCGGGGGGTGGAGGGGGGGGGGCAGTCTCCTCCTCCTCCAGGAGTACCTGCAGTTTCTGCCTCTTCTCAGAGCTTTCTCCACCCTACAGCACCCACAATGTGGAAGTGAGGGGATCCTTGCTCGTTTCCCTACAGCAGGCGGGGCTCAAAATAGCAGGTGTGTAACTGACCAGAGTCTTGTAAATTGCTTTTAAAACTTGCTATTTCTATCATAAATAGATGTGTATTTTTACCCTTCCTCAGCTCCTACAGCCCGATCAATGCTCTAGGGCAAAGCATAACACCCCCGTCTATGTTGTTTCACCTAATCAAAAACTAGCTTTAGGCAACCCAGAAGCTGCAGGTGAAAACACTTTCATCCGTGCAAGAGCTTCCCAGCGCACCAGTAATGTGGGAGCGGAGCTGCAGCTGTGCGCGAAGTAGCTGTGGCCACTTCCCTTTCTCCTGCCTTGCTCTGAGAAAGGACGTTGCATTGGGTGTGTTTGGGGACGGGACCAAGTGAGCGTGCTTGGGGAAATGGTTGGATGGGGTAAAGCTTGGTGAGAAGACACGTGCACCTTCCAAGTTACAGGGAACTGTAGGGATGCTAGACACACACACACACACACTGGAGACATAGAGCAGTGTGGGGAAAGGATGCGAGCGTGTTGGGGAGGCTCCCAGGGCGGGTGCAAGGTTTTAGGCAACTCCTCTCTCTGAAGTCAGCGGACACTATTTTGGGAGGTGGAAGCACCTTTGAAAATCAAGCCACACACTGAAGTATTTGAATGTGGATTTAGAAGTTGACCTGAACGCACCATTTTTAAACGTCCTCAGTCTGTGAGTGATTTAACTGTCGGAGGCTGAGCACCGCTCATTAACCTTGGTGTGATAAGAACCTCCCTCTTTAGGTTACTCTATAGCAATGGGTCTCACCCAGGGGTACACAGTGGTCTTTCTTCCAGGAGGTACATCAACTCTTTTAGATATTTGCTGAGTTTTACAATAGGTTATGTAAAAAGCAAACTCAGCACGAATTAAAATTTCATACAGACAATGATTTGTTTATGTATGTTGCTGTATATACTACTATGCACTGAAACAGAACAACAATATTTATATCCCACCTGATTTATTTTGTAAGTACAGAATAAAAAGTAGAGTCAGCAATGTTTCAGTAACAGTGAGCTGTGACAGTTGTGTTTTTGTTGGATTTTGTAAGCAAGTAGTTTTTTTAGTGAGGAGAAACTTGTGATGGGCAAGACCAATCAAACTCTTGAAAGGGGTACAGTAGTCTGGAAAAGTTGAGATCCACTGTTGTATAGCATCCTTCAGAACTGTGTGGAAGTGCTGCATACTGTTGTGTACAGAGTTTAACAAACTCAACTAATGAGCTGCGTAAGCCATGTACTGTAACATTTGGACTTCAGGGGCAGTGGTGGATGCCTGAAGGGGCTAGCACTGGCTTTACCTCCTCTAACTTCATAGCCAGAAAGGGGCTTCTGCCACTAAGAGTTTGCTCAAAGTCTGGAACAGGAACTCTGGTTCAAGCCACTGCTACACATAAGGTAGCTCTGCTGCTTTTGAACTGTTCAACTTTTCTGGCTGGCCAGGTGCCTCCAACAAAGGGATCCTGTATTTAAAGCTTTCCTGTGTCCCCTGCTGGTCTCATCACTTATTGCTCTTTTTATGTGTACTTGCCCCGGTTCATTGATTAAAATGAACAAACCCAGCTAATGTTGTCTTTACACACCAATAAGCTCATGGAGGTAGTAAGGGACAATCAGAATGCTGCTGTTATGAGTAAGTGATGGATACTAAGATAAGAGCTTTAACCACCAGGATCCTGTTGTGCTGATAGCAACAGGGTTTGCATTAAGACTTGGCAACTTTCATGTGTTGGACAATTCTTTTATTTATACAGATCTTCCCTTTTAATTCAAAGAGGTGTATCTTGTATAACTTAAACCAAGGCAGTGATATGGTGACATTGCTACACAACTCCCTTCTCCCTTAATGTTGCTCCTGTGTGCATCTGTGTTTTAAGTGTCTCATTATCTGAATACCTCCCAGTGTGCAATCTGATTTGGGAATTGTTATTCAAAGCAACTACACTTTCTGTAACTGAGATTGTACTGAATTATGGTTTTATGACTGGGATTGTCTCTAACTACAGATACACACATACCATTTGTGGTTACTCTGCTCTTAAAGGGAACTTTGATAATGCTCCTTTTAATGAGCCTGTCATACATTGAATTAGATCCTGTTTATATTGAAGCCATACCCTTTCCTGTAGTCTTGAATGGACACACACAGGAAAGCTTCCTGTAGGTGGCATAAAAATATGTGCTTAGTCCTAATGTAATGGATGCAAGGGAACCGGCGTAGGCTTGGTGTTTGTGGAACTTAGTATGAAGTAATGGGGGCAAGGTCCCATCCAGCTGCCTGCCTTTCCGCTCTATGTCTCCAGTGTGTGTCTAGCATCCCTTGGAATTGCCTGTGACTTTTCCCCCCTCTGGGTCAGGGGCTTTCTTACCTCTTCCAGATGGGCTAGGAGCCAGTAATGAAACTATAGCAGCTGGGAGAACAGTTAAGTGAATTCAACTTCTTCCATTACCTGTCATCACTGCTGTTAGCAAGTGGTGCCAGGGCTCTGCTGAGCCAGTTGACTGACTGTTCTCAGCCAGAAATGGTGGGCCCTACAGGCCTGAAAGCCACTCCTGCAAAGGACTAGAGGGAACTGACACCGTTTCCTCTTAATTGATCACTGTTTGTCTCATGCAGTAACAGTATTTTGCATAGAATTTGCAGTGTTCCCAAAGGCTGTGCAGTCTCACTGGAAGTGGTTTAAAGCCAGTATTTCCAAGAGGGGCTATGAAAGTTGGGTGCCAGCTCCCAGAGAGTGGCCGCTGCACACTTAGACCCATGTTCAAGACTCCACAGCACACAGGCGGCTTTATGCTTGCGGAATTTTGAAGCCATCCCTCCTTCAATGCCTTCAGCTTTGGAGTTAGGAGGGGCTAGCGTGAAAAACTAGACTAAAATATACTGCCGAGACCCCATCTGGTAGATGCAATGGACAGAAGGGGGCATCTGCAAATTGACACACTTCATGTTCACCCTCTTTCTTATTTATAACAGGTATACATAACCCAGGCTACAACCAGAAACCGCAACACTGTTTCAGACAAATGGCTTAAAACATCTGTCTGCGGGGGAGGGGAAGAAGAGATGCTTTATTCACACATTTTTTAAAGTGATGCTATTGTTAGTATAACTTGCAGTCAAATCTAGAACTACTCGGCTAACAGAGCAGACTTAAGGGGTCTGAAAGTCTGACGGCTCACTTGCTCTTGCTTTAATAACTTATTTCTGGGTGTAAATCAGGTCATGAAGCTAGGAGGGCAGTAGGAAGAGTGTTATGTCTAGTAAATGCCTCCATGTTGGATTTCGCTCTGTGGCAGAGTAAATTGTCAGAGGTCAAAAAGAGAGGTTAAAAGTGAACAACTCCAAGCCCTTTGAGAAACTGGACTTACCAGGAAGCAAGCTTTGGAGAGTTTGTTTCCTACTTTCGGCTACAGTATGGTCCAGCTGGTTTCAGGTATTGACAGAGTGGGGAAGGGAGCCCTGGCTCCTAGCCCTGATCTACACTACAAACTTATGTTGGTATGACTATGGTGCTCAGGGTTGTGGAAAATCCATGTATCTGAGCGACACAGGTATACCAAGTGAACTCCACATGCAGTAGTTGTCAAGGTAGCTGCTAGGTAGCATATGAGAATAAGATGCCAAACTTTTCCATGCTACTGAGAACTTCAGTCACTTCTCCATTGCAGGCTAAGAATCAATGGATTCTCAGTGCCTTGCAATGGTGTTTAGTCAGGTGGCTAATGCAATTATCACACATTAAACATTTTAAATAGTTTGACATGCTTTCTAGCTTCCCTAAAAGCAGGAGAGAGAGAGAGAATAATGGATGGCAACAGTTGCTTCAGGAAGCACTTCTGCTGCATGGAACTATTCACAATCTGTTGTGATAACTTGTACAATATGTAATAAGAGACTTGTCTTCACTTTTCTCCCTTCCTAAAGTAAACATCACACATCCGGGCAGCAAGGGGTTGATTCACAGGTCTTGGATGCTGCAGCATCTGACTCCTAGGCCTGGTCTACAGTACGCGATTATTTTGGAATTAGCTGAGTTAATTTGAATTAAAACTGATTCCGTCCACAGAACCAACCCTGTTGGATGATTTAAAGGTCTCTTAAAGCTGGTTTCTGTACTCCACCTCGGCAAGGGGAGCAGCACTAAAATCGACATCACAGTTCCAGATTAGAGGTACTGTGGACACAATTTGATGTTATTGGCTTCCGGGCGCTACCGCAGAATGCTCCATTGTGACACTCTGGACAACACTTTCAAGTCTGATGCACTAGCCAGGTAGGCAGGAAAAGCCCCAGGAACTTTTGAATTTCATTTCCTGTTTGGACAGCCTGGGGAACACACCAGCACAGGTGACCATGCAGTCCCAGTTTTTCAGATGAGCTCCAGCATGGTCCAAATGGGAGGTACTGGATCTCATCACAGTATGGGGAGATGAATCTGTTATGGCAGAACTATGTGTGTTATTTTGTTTTTTTTTTAAAAAGAGAAAAATGCAAATACATATGCAAAAGTCTCCAGGACATAATGGAAAGAGGCTACACCAGGGACACAGAGCAGTGTTGTGTGAAAATCAAGGAGCTCAGGCAGGCCTGCCAAGAAGCCAGGGAGGCGAACGGGCTCTCTGGGTCACAGCCTCATACATGCTACTTCCACCATGAGCTCAAAGCAATGATGGGAGGTGACACCACAACTACCCCACCACTGTCTGTGGATGCCTGCAAGGGTGGAATTGCAAGGAGCGAGGAGGATGAGTTTTTGGAGCACTGTGCACAGGTGGCAAGTGGTGAATCCGTTTTCCCCAGGAGCCAGGAATTGTTCATCACCCTGAAGCCAATACCCTCCACAACCTTCCAAGGCAGGCTCCTAGACCGACACCAGAGAAGGCACTTCTGGTGAGTGTACCTTTTAAGTACAATATAGGGTTTAAAAGCAAGGGTGTTTAATGCTTCATTTGCCCTGAAGACTTGTGATGCATTCGCCTCCCCTACAGCTACTGGAAAACTCTTAACGTGGCTGGGGATTGAGCAGCAATCCTCCAAGGACATGTCCATGAAGCTCTCCTGGAGGTACTCTGAAAGCCTTTGCACTAGGTTTCTGGGTAGGGCTGCCTTATTTCGTCCTCCACGGTAGGACACTTTACCCCAGGCCAGTGGCAAGCAGTGAGGAATCAGGGCAGTGAAAGCACCTCGCTTTTGTGTGCATGCAAGCAACATTCATTCTTTATCTCTGTGTTAGCCTCATGAGAGTGATCTCATGGGCACCCGTCTGAAAGAGAGGAATTTGTTTAAGGGAACAATCAGAGGTGTCTACACTGGGGTGTTTGTGTTTGGCTGAGGCCTGATCAGAGCCATGTGGAATTCACAACCTCAAGTGAGGTGCCTAGACTTCCTCTACAATGCCTAGCGAGAGAGAGATGTGCCTAAGGGTGGGACTACAAGAAACACCTAAGTGAGCGAGCAGTGAAATGCAGCGGGGCTCAGGAGGCAGATCCACAAAGGAACATAGGTGCCTAAATCTGTGGTTTAGGCATTCAAGTCCCAAGGTTATGCATCGTGAATGACAACACTCCCCTTTGACTACTGCCAAACGTACCTACATTTTCACTGTGAAAAAGTGCCCACGACACGTGTGTTTCTGCCTCACTTAGGCATCCAGAACCCCAATCATCAGCCTAAACCCTGATGTGATCCTCAAACTAGGGGAAGACCAATATTCCCCTGCCTGAGCTCAGAGTATGTCTGCTGGATCTGGCTCCATTTAAAACCTGGCCAGAGGAGAAAGTGTCCCTTTTGTAACTGTCTTGGCAGGTATCTGCACACTCACCTGAGATGGAGGAGCTCTCGGTATAACTCCTCTCCTCTGCCTGAGGTGGAGAAAGGATTTGCACTTGGGTCTCGTGTTGCAGAAGGATGCTCTAACCCAGGGATCGGTGACGTTGGCATGCAGGACCGCAGTGTAAGCGCCCTTAGTGGGCCCCACTGCTTTATTTACCTGGCGTTTCGCCGACCGCGGCTTCCACTGGCTGCAGTTCTCAGTCCTGGTCCAATGCCGTGGCCAGCATCGCGCTGTGACCACGACCAGTGGGAGCTGCGGTCGGCAAAATGCCAGGTAAACAAAGCGGTGGGGCCTGCTAACGGTGCTCACCCTGCGGTCTCACATGCCAAGGTCGCTGATCTCTGCTCTAACCACTGGGCTAGGAGATCCCTCGGTCTCTCCTGTAGAAGCTGTTCCACTTTAAGTATTTATTTATCTACAGTGGAACAGCTTTCACAGGAGAGACTGAGGGACCCCACATAACTGGCAAGAGCACCCTCCTTAGCCTTAGAGAGGGGAGACGCTTGTTGAATCAGGCAGAGAGGGATATTGAACCAGGGTCTCCCACGTGCTGGCATGTACTTGAACCACTGGGCTAAAACTTAAAGTGAGCAACAGCACCATCACCACCTCTTCCTTTGCACAGATTCTGAAGAGGCTCTGACCCAGTAGGTGGCCTCTGAGCACAGTTACCAGATCAGGCAACTGCAGGTGAGAGAGGCAGATGAACACCAATCTTATCCTGCATTGTGGATCACAAACGGAGAGAGAGAGGTACAACAGCTGTGTATTACCTTATTATCAGGCAGTTCATTCTCCACCCATTCTCTTCAGGCAGGCCCAGGAAAAGCAATTTTGTCTTTAACCGCCACAAACCCCACATTGGTATTGGGGGATGGGGAGAGGGAAGAAGAGCTGCACAGCAGGTATGCTCTGTTGTCAATTTCAGGACTGCTAAGTGACTGCATACAGCCCAACATTGCACTGATTTAAACAGGACACCACGACCAGTGGAGGAGCAGTAGTAATGAGAGAACAACCTTCCAGTGACTCATTCCTGAATCATGGGGGTTGACTTTGCGTACATCAATCTACAAGTTTATTATACAAGCTATTGGGGTCAGGTGCTGTGGAGTGGTAGTTACATAATCACACCACTACAATGGAACGAACTCCTGAACGAATGTGTTATTTACATTAAAACACTATTGTACAAAGTGAAAAAATGACACCTTAGAGAGGATGGGGTGCCAAGGGCCACAACCCCTCCCCGCACTGCCATTTTGTTCCTCTATATTCCTCTATGTGCTGGGCCATATCTGCTTGCAGGAAAACACCCCTTCCCTCCGCCTCTCTGACTGTTTGATGTTTACTGTTTAAGTTGCTTTCAACATACCTGTTTCTGCCCTCAAAGAAAACTCTTGTTCAAATGTTTTTTTCTTAATTTATTTATGTAACACAGTGTAGAAAGCTATCAATTCATAAGCAATGATTCTGTACAATCATCCTGCAGAGACATTTGTAGGATCCCCATTAATTTTCAACCAGCAGGCACTTTTTCCCTATGAAAGTGCTCACAATTAATAGGGATTCTTTTTCATTTTTAATTTTTATTAAAAGATCAAAAAAGTACATGGAAAAGAACATAAGTTTACCTTCCAATGCCTAAGGTGTGCACATAAAACAGGCACAAAGAAACAAATGTGTATTCCCATGATTTCTACATCACTAATACAGCAGAAGCAACCATCTGTACAATAAAATGCAACTGCAGAAAAAAAATAACTCATCTGGAATACTTTTAAAAAAAGTCATTTTACTTTAAAATGCCTAGTGATCAGAAAAAAAACCTCAGCAAAGAGAAGCAGCTAAGACACAGGTAGCATCCCCCATCAATTCTTTAAAGCATATTTCAAGTAGGACTTAATTTTTGCCACAAATCACAAGAATAATATACAGTTGGCTAAGGGGCCACTTGATAAATAATTGGGAAAGAGAATCTATCCATGCACTAGTTAAATACAGCTAAACTCTTTACAGTACACAAAAAACATTCATTAATAATGTAGTGTAAAGACAGAAATGTAGAGAGAAAATACATTACTGATTTTTATTAATTCAAGTTCAGGCATCTACTTGTGTTACAGCACAGCTGTCAAAAGGCGATAATGAGTAAATAATAAAACAGAGTGTTTGTTTCTTTCCACGTTATTCTATAATCGAACACCGATGGGCAGTGAATCAATCATTTTGCTGTCCAACTCATGAGGCTGTTGTGATGTTCTAGTTCTGCATCTGTTCAAAGAACTTGTAGGTTGGATTTTCATAACCATTTTGTTGCATCTTGGAAAGGTGGCGTTCCTCTGGTGTCACTGCAGCATCCACCTAGAGGAGGGAGAAAATGGGCCATGGTCAGGTTTCCTCTGATCCACACAATGGCTCAAATTCCCTTATTCCTCCCTTTTATATTTTGAGCTCGTCAGTGCATTTAAACACATATATGAAAGCTCCAACCCGATAAGAAAGAAAAGCAAGCGAAGGGCTCACTCCTCAACTCGACCCTCATAGGAAAAGCCTAAGCAGGGAGGTAAATCTTGGAGCTTGCCCAGGTCAACAAACTCTGGCCCTGATGGATCAAATTCGAGGTGCAATGGTTCTCCAGTGAACAGAGCACCACAATACTAAGTTCTATTAACTCTCATCTCACCTAAACTCAACCACCAGCTTAAAGTAAGAGGTTGACTCTCTTCGCAAAGATATCCAGGAAACCATGAAGGGCTTTATGCATCAGCACCTGGGAATTATTAACCAGAAGTCATCACAGAACTCTTCTGAAGAGTAACTTGCAGGCACTTGAGCTGGGCCCTGCTCCTACTGCCTTGACTTAGACAGCAATGGCTTGCCTCTCTGCTGCTGTAACCTGCAGGACAAGAACTAGTCACCAGCACTGGTTAAGTTTGCTTGAGGATCTGGCAACCAGCCGAGAGAGACACCAGCTTCTTTCTTTCTACAGTGTGTTTACCACTACTGCTTGTCCCTGCTCCAAAGAATTTGCAGACAAAATGGGTTAAGGGGAGACAATTTGCATCCTGTTACCCTACTTCAGGGATGGGCAAACTATAGCCTGCGAGCTAGTTTTGCCCCCTAACTCCTCCCTCCTCCCCTGAGCTCTTGGCTGGGGATGCTACCCCTGGCCGCTCCCCCACCTTCCCCACTCTCTCAGAGCTTCAGCATTGTGTCCAGGAGTGGCCCTGGACAGCGCTGCAGTGGTGTGACTCGGGGTGTGGTGATGGTGGCATGAGTGAGGTCCTGCTGCATCACTTGCCGAAGCTCACAGCCCCACCCCCTTGCCATGCTGTTCCCCCATATCCCGGAGCCTCTCTGTGCCATGTCCAGGAGCAGCCCTGGACATGCTGCAGCAGCGTGGTTCCAGCAGGGCCTGAGCTGCTGCTGGGAGCAGTGCGCTAAGGGGGCAGGGCTGCGAGCTTTGGCAAGCCAAGCAGTAGAGCTCAGGCCTTGCCGGAGCCACACCACTGCAGTGTTGTCCAGGGCCGGTCCTGGATGCGGTGCACTGAGGCTCTGGGGGTAAGTGACATGGTGTGTGTGTGTGTGTGTGTGTGTGTGTAGGGGGTTGGATAAAGGCAGGGAGTTCTGGGGGAAGTCAAGGGATAGGGAGCATGGGGGGATTGGATGGGGGCAGAGGCTTGGGGTAGGGGGCGGTCAGGGATGTGGAATGGAGTGGGGGGGGCAGGTGGATAGGGTGGTGGAGTCCAAGGGGTCTGTCAGGAGGCGGGGGGATGGATAGCGGTTGGGGAAGTTAGGGGACAGGGAGCGAGGGATTCGGTAGGAGGTGGGGTCCTGGGGTGGTGATTGGGGGGCAGTTTCAGGAGGGGGTGTTCAGAGGACAAGGAGCAGGATGGGTTGGGTATTCTGAGGGGGACAGCCAGGGGCAGGAAGTGGTGGGGGGTTGGACAGCAGGCAGGGACTTCCCTACCTGGCCCTCTGTAAATTTTGGAACCTCGATGTGGCCCTCGGGCCAAAACTTTTGCCCACCCCACCCTACCTTCTTCATCTACCGGCTGTCTTCCAGGTCGCAAATGCTTAGGCCTCCCTTCTTGTGCTTGCAGAGAGCCTGGCACAGAGGGCGTGTAACTAGAATCCCAATAACATAAACCACCTTGGCAGAACAGTAGGAGGTGGCTTGTGCTGGACTCTATTAGACACTGTCTAAATTTGCCAGTTGGGACCGTTCAAATTCACTAATAAAAATCTAAGTGTACTGATGGGATTGTGAGCCCTCATAGCATTTAATGGGGAACATGTCATCTTACTCCAAGGTTGAATTTGGTCTCCTCTATCAGTGCTTTATTTCTGAACCAGTTAAATATTTTCTACTTTACTTTACTTACTTAACTAAAACTGACTTGATTTCTTAGCAGATAGGAACAATGACAGCTCAGTGGTTGAAACTTCATTTCTGAGTACCTGTTGCTCCATAATTAGTTTCCTTCACATTACAGTAATGTGAAACTATACCATATTAGAGGTGGTGAGACCAGTCTTCTAAATGTTAAAACACCTAATTATCTCCAATGTGTGAACTACATAACTGTTGTGTAT
Organism: Dermatemys mawii; assembly: GCA_007922305.1. Classification (NCBI taxonomy): domain Eukaryota; kingdom Metazoa; phylum Chordata; order Testudines; family Dermatemydidae; genus Dermatemys; species Dermatemys mawii. The sequence continues at coordinate 8,003,474 of ML677384.1, read as the reverse complement.
TCAAAACCTACCATCTCCTGCCTATCTTTCTAATTACCTATTAAAACAGAGATAAAGGGGACCCCACTCCCTCAGCTATTCTATTTGCTATCCTTTACCTTTAGTGTTTGCCATCTCCCTTTAAAAAAAACCAATTCTACCTTGTCAGAAGACTTAAAAGCAGGAAGGGCACAGAGTATTCTAAATGACAGAAATATTAGCTATGAAAATTTTAATGTGAATTTCTGTAAGTAATGACCTTTAGCAAAAATAACCTTTTATTTTTAGCATAAAATAACCTTTTGGATAATGAAAAATGTATTCTCTGAAGAAATCTTACATAGCAGGCTAGTTTAGTCTAACCTTTTGATGAGGAAGTAAAGAAGTGCTTATAGAAGTGTAGGACTGGAAGAGACCTTGAGAGGTCATCTGGTCCAGTCCCTTGCACTCATGACAGGACTAAGTATAATACCATCCCTGACAGGTGTTTGTTTAACCTGCTCTTAAAAATCTCCAATGATGGAGATCCTACAACCTTCCTTGGCAATTTATTCCAGTGCTTAACCACCCTGACAGGTAAGAAGTTTTTCCTAATGTCCAGCCTAAACCTCCTTTGGTGCAATTTAATCCCATTGCTGCTTGTTCTATCCTGAGAGGTTAAAGAGAGCACTTTTTTCTCCCTCCTCCTTGAGAGAATCTTTTATGTACTTAAAAATTATATCTCCCCAGTCTTCTCTTCTCCAGACTAAACAAACCTGATGCCTGATTTTCTTGAAATATGATCTCCAATACTGGAAATATTTTAGCATAGGGAGGACAAGACTGTCCTCCTTTAAAAGTTATGTGACCTGAAGCTCCAGAGGAAAATAAGGGATATGTTGTTCCACACTCAAGGAAAATGCAAGCTAATCTACTATTTCTATGACCTTGTCTGCTTGGTTTGTAACTTAGATTAGCCCCTCGCATCTCACAGTATCTTCCCATCAGAACCATTTCCTACCTCATGTTATCCCACTGACTAAAAAAGAAGAGTGTGTCACATATAAAAATATATCAGATGACTTGCTGCATCAAAAGCAGCAGTATTTTAGCATCCATTCCAAAATCTTCTTTCCCACCTTTGTTCCAATTTCAACTGTCTGTAAATCACCTTTAAAAAAATCTCTGTAGGTGTGAGAATAATCCTTTCCCTTCTCTATCAAGCAAGATCACTAACTTTAAGGGTTGGACCTGCTGCCACAGGGGGGTCATTCCACAACAGGTGACAGCAGGGTTTTTTGCCATCTCCCATGGCCATTAACTGAAACAAGATATTAGATGGGATGGATCACTGATCTGGTCTGACGTGGTACTTCCTATGGTTCCGTTTCTGGAAGGTAACTAGCCCCTCCTGTTGTTAAAATACTGCTATTAAAGGGTGCTAGGCTTTTTAAAGCTGAGCCTGCAATGAGCAATTTTGTTAGATGTAAAAATGTACATAAACTGCCTTGGAACAAAACTGAGAAGTGCTTCTCTTGCGTCAAGCTGACAAAGCATGTGGCTTTGTACAAACCAGCTGCTGGCTAGAGAGGAGGTTCGCTCTCTGGGCTGCTCTTTTACATCTCCCTAGCTTCTGGGAGTAGGAATAAACCTTTCATTTTCAAAAGAAAAAAAACCTGGATAGTGCCAGATTATTACTGTTTCTTTCAGCAGGTGCAAGCAGCAGATGAGTGCTTGGTTTAGCTGTCAACAATCCTTCTAATTTATCAAGGGCAGGGGAGCCCTTGGGAACTTCACAGCCTGTCTCCTCTTCAACCTCTGCCCTCAAATCCTCAAGGGATTTCTGGTATAATGACTTGCTCAGCAGCTAGCGTACAATCCTGCCCTTGCGTTTTAATGACACTCGCAGTGCCTGCCCGTGTTCTTTCCTTTCTAGCCTATCTTTCCAAGAGAGTCCTCATTGCTATTTCCCACAGTGATAGCAGCAGTGATTAGCGGGGCTTGGTGAGAGACAGTGATAGTGCTGCAGCCTCTGCCCACAAGAGGCTCTCAGCAGTTATCTCCAGGCTAGTTGGTTGGCTCCTGTGTTAAATACCCTCTCTTCATAGGTTACCACTTGCCCTATACATGGCGATACTGTATCTAACACAATGCAGTGATTTAATACTTGGCCAAAACTGTGTTCCATAGCCAGGACTCTGCACAACATTTTTACTTCTAATGATGACATATTTACATTTTAGTGCTGCCCAGTATAAGATCTCTGGGGCAGAAGCCATTTTTTGTTCTGTTCTTATACAATACTTAGCCCAGTGGAGTCTTAGACCATGACTGGAGCCCTACACAGTACTATAACACACGTCATTAATAATAATTGGTGGTGTGGTGAGTGTTCTACAAACACGTAAGAGGATATTGTCTCTGTCCAGAAGTGCTTACAAATTTAACAGTATTAAACTATGTGAAAGCTATGACAATGTGATGATTAAAACATCCTTGGGTGCCAAATGCTGTTTGCTAACATGGTCCAGTGACAGACGTTACAGAAAAAAGGAAAGCAAATATGGAGAATAAAAATTATAAGCATCCCAATAAGCTTCCGGCTTGTACTGGAAATGACTGAAAGGAGAATGCAAGTGCATATGGAAAAGCACCCAGCTTTCTTCCTGCATGACCTTCTTTGATGATACAGTAGTTCAAGTTCTGCGCACACAAACGAGACAAAATCATCTATGATACAGGAATGACCATGGCTAGTCTATTCTACTTCCTTTTACCCATTTTATGATTTTTTTCCTCTCTTCTCAATAGTTACACATTTCAAGTATTTGTAGGCTTGTGTCTCATCTTAGTTATTGCTCTGGCCATCTATACACATAACTCTTACGAGTTCCTTGTCAGTCAGCCCCATCAACCATTTTTTTGTTCTTCTCTTAGCAGTTTCCATATTGTCCAATCTAAGTCACTCAAAGCTGAATGCAATATTCCAGGTATGGATATGCTGAAGCTCTAGGGAGCATAACAATTACAATCTCTGTCTTTTCTGAGACAATATACTTCTTGGTATAAGCCTGGGCATTATTTCACTACCATTTTTTTTTTTATAATAGAATTTTCTTTTGTCTGTACAGCCCCTTTTCCTCTCACCTTCACATCTTCTATGCAGCTAATCCTAATGTGACTTCAGGTGCTGGTTCTCAAGAAGTGTTAACTCTAATTTTAGAGCTACAGTAGCAGGCAATATTACCTAGAGCCCTCAAGTATACTGTAAGCCAAGATGTTTAGGATCTGTGATTTTATTTTAAGGCAATGAGTCACAATGCTTGTACCCAGTTTTTTAACTGTTTACAATTGCAATCATTCATATCAGTTAACAATTTGTCCCCTCCACTGCTTCCTCCCTCCCCAAATCGTTTGTGGTTGTCCTCTCAATGAGGACAATTCGCATGGAAAATGTTAACTGTCAAAGTTGATAAAGCTGGTTTTAAAAATCTGTTTTAAAAAAAATATTGCAACACCTTTCAAATGGCTATGGTATTTTTCCCTAAAATCATATTCGAGAACAAATATTAAGACTTTTATACCCAGCAGAGAAATTTTCAGAAAGCTAGGAGCATGTTGTAATGGAAACTGTTTTGTAACCTTACACCTATTAACATAAATTTAAATTGTCATAGTAGTTTCTGACACAAGGTACACAGATGGGATACAAAATTAGTTTGTCAAAATACATCTGATGTAGACCAGATGCAAAGCTATTTATATTTAAAATGTTATGCCTTTAGTGCACAACTTTGCCAGATAAATTAATCATCTTTGGACTGGAATATCCTTACTTCAAAGACATTTTGTGAAGAAGAATTTATTGCCTACAGTTTTTTACATTTTTCAAAATGCTGTGAAAACATTTACTAACTAATCCTCAACATCCCTGGGAAATAGATAAATATTATCCCAATTTTGCAGGTGACAACCTAAGGCAGAGAGGTAAAGTGATTTGACTAAAGCCACAAACCAAGGACGCAATCAAGGATCTTGGAGCTCATTCTCAAACAAACCACTAGAGAGCACTGCCTTAATTTCTGTACTGCTAATTGATTAGGTATTTATGCTAGATTCAAAAGTCCTCCATAGGCATGAGCTATTATTATTTACTCACCTCTCAGTTACACTGCCATTGATACTGTGCTCAGTTGTACATAAGTTGGCACTGTACTTTCAAGAGAGAGGCTAAAATTTCTGATCTGAGTTTCGTTACAGAAAATTCAAACAGATCTAAGATTATCCTCACCATTTTTATCCAAACCTAATTTTTTTTTTTTAATTAAAAGCTTAAGAGTTCCTACAGCACAGGAACAATCAATCAACGATCATCTGTTTAATTTTGTCTGGACTATAAGAATACTAAATAAATATGACTCAAAAATAAAGCAGAGTCCCCAAAATTTTAAATCTCTTCTGCACTGAATAACGTAGTGTGTATGTTTAGGTAACATCCCTCCTATGTACCCTGTAGGGCCTGAAGTGTCACTCGTATGAATTAAACTGCTGCTGAGACAAATGCACCTAAAGAAATTTACAACATTTTAGTTTAATTTAAAACTGAAAATGTTTAGCTGGCTGTTTCTGTAAGGAAAAGATCTGAATCTCTTGAGGATTGCCTTTATGATGTACTAATGAATAGATATTTATCATGAGTGTCCTGGATATCAGTACCAAAGGAAGATTTTTTTTTTTTTTTTTTAAAAAGCTCATTATGCTTTTTATTTATAGTGAAGTTCTGTTAAATCACAGCAGGTGGTAGCAGCCGTACTACTTTAAATGCATAGCGGTCATGTGATGGATTTAGTTGACACTTTGGGAGATGAAGCAGTTTTCATTCTGAGAAAAGATCTTGCAAGTTTTACATGTGGTTTTCAAATCTATAAGTTTCATATTAGCTGTAAAATAAAGGCTGTTAGCTGGAAAGAATTAATCCCATTGGCAGAACAAAAAGCAATACAGCATCTGTGTAGGGCAAATCTGCGTAGTACACAGTAAAATCCACAAATGACCCCCTCCACGCCAAATCCCTTCTAACTGTTTAGTTAACCGTTTAGAAACCAATTTAAAAAAGTTCTTACATGTGAATTCCCAATGACAATAGTAATAACTCAGATTTTTCAACCCATACAATATTCTCTTTGTAGCTACTGTTAAATTCTAAAGGGAAATTAATATAAATGTTAAAGGTCATAAGTCATGGATAATTCCTGGACAGATTTTTGCAGGTTTAGTTTTAATTAGATGGGGCATATCCTGTGGATTACTGTGCTTATATTTACTTGTTCAGATCATTCAGCTCCATCCTGCTAAACAATTCTATTAGTTTAACAAGACAGCAACATTACTTTCAAACACTGGTTAATCAAGGAGCTGATTTTCTTAGCCATTTGTAAACACATGGATTCACATGGTTGTACGCAGCACTCTCCTGCCATTTCCATTCAGGTATGCACGGCTTTGCTCAGTAACCTTTACCCACCTCCACTACACCATGATGGATGGACGTGTACTGTTTTTTCTTCAGCATCACCAAAGTAATGACAATGACTGTTGCTATGACAACACCTCCCACCATTAGTCCAATGATGGCACCTTTGTTTGAACCCACATCTTCAGCAAAGAATACCTAGGAAACAAAAATAAAGCAGATAAGTAATGAAATCCCCTCTGCTATTTAACTAAGATGTACACTCTTCTATGCAATTTACAAAACATCAAAGAGGACTTTGCAGAAATGTTGTTTCATGACCCCAATATTCCAATCTCTTCAGCAGTGCAGCAACCAGGTCACTGTGGCACTAAGCTCTTCCTGACATAGAAAAGGTACATAGGCAGTGTGGCAAGTTTTAATGGCTACTGCCTGTGGTGTACCAGTTCTGTGGAGCCAGCACCGCCCATGGGTTTAAGAGGCACCTGAAATATGACTTGTAATTGTTGCTCAGGCTAGTTTAGGGGATGGCCACATGAAGCCCAGGGTGACTGCAGAGGATTGCAGAAAAATATCAGGAGAATGTACATTTTTCTCCATCTTTGAGAGGCTAAAACGTGGAATGTTTCACAAATTTACATATAGTCAGGATTGGTTTGGGTAAGCATGATGCACTTGTCTGACATAAAGGCTTATTTCAGACCTACAGGATAACAGCTGGGTTAAGGGGAGAAAGTTCAGAAAAGCAAGGTGATCTGTCTCACAGCAAAGAGAGAGAGTTTCAAACAGAAAGTTTACTTTCCCATTTGCTAAGGTGCCTAGTAAGGCAAATCAAGCCTTTCCAGAGTGAGGAGAACATGAGCTGTTGTTAATTTATTTTTATATAATTATAATAACTATTGCCTGTCTGCCTCTCAATGATGAACATTCTTGTTCATCTTCAAAGTAAGGTCTTGTAGACAAGCCCTAAGTATATATGGATTAAATAGAAAAGAAATTATTTGCTCTTTGTTGTATCTTCATTTACCCACCAGGGCAGATTCTTAATGACACTATTACACTTTCTTCATCTTAAAGAGCATAATATTTAGCTGATTTCCTGCTTTCTTCCTCCTACTTGTCTAAGAATCAAAGAGCTGTATCACATTTTTTTAAGAAAACAGTCTTCTATGTTAAGGTATGAAAACATGCAAATTAAATATGCAGTTCCATTGTTGTCAGCAAAAGTTGTTTAAGCAATGTTAAAAATGCAATGGAACAGACATAAAATGTGCAGTGTGTGTATAATTTGATGTGTTGACAGTGTTAATTTCTCCTGTCAATTTTACATGCATATAAACAAAAACATGCAAATATACTTATTTTAAATTTAGATAATTTGTTTGATTCATACAGGTTAGCAAAAGAGTAAGGATTTTCAGTTATGAAGAACAATGTATGATGTAACTAAAACACAAATACCTATCGACAGAAAAATAACTGCAACTTCAGGTCAATTATTAATTGCAGCTCTGCATTATGTTTTATATATAAATTCTAAGCATCTTAGTAAGTACTCCAAAGGGATTTTCTCTTTAAAAATCTTCCAGATGAGGAAAAAAAATCTAAAAGCATGTCTACATCTATTGCTTTCAAATTACACCTAATTGGATGACAATCTCAAAGACGGAACTCAAATATAACTCCAGCCAGGGGAAAAAGAAATATAATAATTAGGAATACTTACTGATTTGGAACAACAACATTAATGTGTCTTTCCAATAAGAAGTCTGACTAAGATGGTAACATGCAGCACACTGTGTATGGTAATAAGAAATTTATTGTCCTGTATTTTCAGTCACAGTACATTTGAAACAACATGGGAATATTAGCTCAGTATGTGTCTTCAATAAAAACTAAACTGATGTGATATATGAAGAGAATGACTTCCTCATTAATACGAAGTAACGGTGCTGGCTATCAGTAGATAACATAAGGTAACATAATTTAAAATCAGGTGTTTTTAAAGAGATACAACATTCCCTTTACTAAATACAGTACGTTATGTTTTCCACTAGCACAGCAGAGAGAGCTGCAGCTCCTAACTGCTTGCATAGATACCTCCCACTGTCCCTTGCTGAGTTACTATAATTGACTATGTGTGACACATACGCAATAAAATGAAAATAAGTACACTGAAATGTACTAGTGCCAGGTTTCTTCTCCCCTATTACCTTTCTCTGACTTATTTCATCATAATATTTAACCCCTCTGAGTGAGGTGTGGCAGAATTTCCGAAATTAGTGCTAATGCATTTGGGATTATCTTGTCACCCTGGGAATTCTCAATTCTCAGCATCAAAGAGCTGAGTATCTTTTTACACAGTCATTAGCTAGTTCAAATGCAAATTTGAATCCCATATTAATTTTAATTTTCCAGCACTACTTAGGTTTAAGAATATATTTTAAAAAGAAACCTTTCAAGTTTATTATTAGGATTTTACAACTTTAAGATATGAAATTCCCCCATGTATTATTCCTTCACAAAAGAGGAAGCAAGAAGACAGATTTAACTATTTGCTTGTACAATTGCAACATTTGCTGTGAGAATCTTCCACTACTTTACTCCTAATGGTCCTGATCAAAAAAACTACTGGAGTCAGTGGAAATCTTTCTGAATGGGCTTTGGATCTATCCTGGTTAGAAGAGGTGCTCTCTCCTTTGGGTATCTTTGTATTCACAAGAGTCAAAATGCTCTAAGGCAAGGTCTCTCTCTCACCTACCTCAGTGTATTTTATTGCGCACTGTACAAAAACAGCAAACAAAATAAAGATATACGGAACTACAGTTGCAAATTAAATCTAGTGGAGAATCTCCTCCTTTGAAAGTGAGTGAGACAGGGAAGGGGAGGAGCTGGCACACCCTTCATAACCTTCAGCACAATGGTTAGGGCACTACTATGGGATGAGACACACCCAGATTCAATTACACCTGGTCCTCTCTAGAACGCGGGATTTGGAATCCATGCCAAGTCCCACATTATAGCGGGGACCACATTACAATGAAAATTAATGACCGATACTAAATTTAGAACATGGTCACAGATCCCATCAGAATTCGCGTTATATAGACGCGTGTTCTAGCGAGGCTCCGGTGTACTTCCTCTGCCTGATATGGAGAAGGGATTTGAACTTGGGTCTCCCACCTCTCAGATGCATGCCTCTGATGGGGCATCTGCCCCACAATGGCAGAAAAGGGGTTAAAAGCAGCCTTAGGGAGGCTGCACAGGAGGCAGCCAATCACAGACAGGCTTTCAGGAATAGCCAATCAGTGTCGGGCTGGCCTATATAAGAAGGGCTGCAGAACAGAGCACGATCAGTCACTCCCAGGAGCTTGAGAAGGGAGGAGGACTGGCTACCTTGTAGGTGGAGAGCAGTAAGCACCCTGGGTTGAGCAGTGTTGCAGGCAGAGATCCAGGGAGCTAAAGGCATCAAGGGCAAAGAGGCTGCAGTTTCCCACAGAAGGAAGTAGCTAGACTGGACTGCAGTTTGCCATTGAAGTGGGGGAACATAGAGTGTGGCACAGCTGGAGGGCAGTGTCACTGAAGAGGACGCTGAAGTCCTAGGAGTGACATGGGTCCAAGAACAGAGGTGACAGCAGGTGAGACACCACCAGAAGAGCACAGAGAGCTAATTCCCAAGACTTCCAGCAGGAGGTGCGGCACCCAGTCACAGTGCCCTAACCCAGGCGTCAGCAACCTTTCAGAAGTGGAGTGCTGAGTTTTCATTTATTCACTCTAATTTACAATTTCACATGCCAGTAATACATTTTAACGTTTTCAGAAGTCTCTTTCTATAAGTCTATAACACAGAACTAAACTATTGTTGAATATAAGTAAACACAATTTTTAAAATGTTTAAGAAGCTTCATTTAAAATTAAATTAAAATGCAGAGCCGCTCAGACCAGTAGCCAGGACCCAGGCAGTGTGAGTGCCACTGAAAATCAGCTCATGTGCCACCTTCGGCACGTGTGCCACAGGTTGCCTAACCATAGGATAAGAAAGCCAGTCAGTCTCATTCTTGCTCAATGAATATTTAATTATTTATATATAGCACAACAGCTCCCATAGGACAGTTGGAGAGAGACCCAGACCATATTGTCTCATAGCCCAGTGGTAGGGGCATGCAGTGGAGAGGTAAGATACCTGGAAACTGAACCCAGGTCTACCATATGCTGGCTGAGTGCCCTAACCACTGGGCTACATTACAAGGGAGCCGCCACTGCTGCTTCTCCCTGCTGCTCAGTTTCTTGCAAAAAATGGCTTAGGTGATCAACCCTGGGAGTGGAAACAGTTGCTGAACTCCAGTTTGGAGGGAGGCACCCAGTTCCCTTTGAGGAAGAGCTTAGGTCACACCCCTTTCCTTGGCATTTCCTATTAGCTAGCGTAGATGAGTCCCAGCTCAGCATGACGACTTCTGTGACTCCCATTCCAGGTTCCTTACTCCCTTCATGAGTCACATAGGGAGCCTCAGTCCTAACTTAGATGTGTGAATGCCCCTAGGTGCTGAAAGTTGCAGTGCCTAAGATCCTTTGTGAATCTAGCCCTGAGTGCCTGAAGGAGCATGGCAAGGTCTTGAGTCCCGCTCAAGTGCTGTTAGTGGGCTGCTGTTCCAGGATTCTGAATCTAAACCCATTCCCTGGGCGGACTTCAAGGTTTTAGGCACGCTTCTGGCATAGCCTTGGAGAAAAGTGCTGCAGTGACTTAGCTGAACTCCTCTGCTTCTGACAGAACTGTACGTGAAAAACCTCTCTGACTGTTTAAATTATAGCTTCTGATCACCACAAAATCCCAGATAACCACTATGGGCTAGGAAATCGGGACCCGTGGCCTTTTGTTTTCATTCCCCACCTCCACTGCCATGTTTCCTCTCCCTGACCTGTGTGCACGCCTTATGTTATTACAGCATCTTAGCTGGGGTTGCAGAGACAAGGTGGGTGAGGCAATGTCTCTTTTTTGGGGGGGGGCGGGGACCAGCTTCAGTGGGTGAGAGAGACAAGCTTTCGAACTTACACAGAGCTCTTCTTCAGGCCTGGAAAAGGTACTTAGAGGGTCCCCTACACTGTAATTAGACAACCATGGCTGGCCTATGCCAGCTGTCTAGGGTTCATTGGGCTGCTTAACTGTGGTGTAAATGTTCAGGTTCTGGTTGCTGCCTGAGATCTGGGACCCTCCTACCGCGCAGGGTCCTAGAGCTCATGCACCAGCGTGAGCCCAAATATTTATCTCCCTTAGCTCAAGTGCCTACACTGCAATTAAATAGCCCCTTAAGCAGAGTCAGCTGGCCTGGGCCAGACATGGATTTTTACTTGCAGTGTAGACATATGCAGAGTGTGGCAGCTAAACATAAGATTGAACTGACAGTTTAGTGTAAGTAGTTAGAACATAATTTAAGGAACCATTCAAGGTGAATGGTCCCTTAGAATAGGGTTTCTCAACAACCGTCCTTGAGATCTCCCAGACACTGTTTAGGAAGGCAGCAAGCCAGTCTCTGGTATCAAAAAGGTCCAGAAGCACTGCCTTAGACACCTTTCCCAGCCCTGATAAAAAGAGTTGTCACTTGAAGCTATTACTTCACCTATCTTGTATGTCTAATATCTCAGAACAACACTGGGGTTCCAGAAGTATTTTTACTCATGTCTAATGATGTTCCCAATTCAATGCTTTCTTTCTTACTTTTTTTGATCACTGGCACTGAGGATATGTGGTACAGGCATAAATGACCCTACGGGTTGGTAACTGATGCACAAATGAGGAGTGCATTTTCCTCTTATACAAGACTTACGCTGGTAAAAGTTCACTGACTCCAATGGAGTTGCTCTCAATTTATACCCATCGAAGTTGGGGGAGAATCAGACCATGTGTATGTGAAAATTATGTGGAGATATTTTTTCCAAACACGCAATTAAAAAAATGTGGGCCATAATGTTCCTCTAGGTAAAGACGTTATCAGCCACAGTGATTCAAAACAAACAAAGCTCTGGATGTTCACTCACCAATTTTTGATGATGCACTTCATATCCTGAATCATGTCGGAACTCTGCATCCATCTTTACTTCAGAGATCTCTTCTGTTTTAACATTGGTCAACCCAGAACCTGCATTGACCACAGTGAAATAATGTATTAAATCCACTTGGATCATTAGCTAGAAAAAGATGACAGCAAAAGGCAATGGTGTCACTCACATAAATGAAGTGTAATGTAATGTGAAAACTGAGCTGGGGAAGCAATGAAGCGTATCCAATTTTGCATTCCCACTTCCTCCTCTATGTTAGTGTTTGTCTATTCTCTACAGCTGTGGTGGCGCACATACCAAAGATCTAAAGTTCAAGTGATCTGAACTTAGCAGCACAAAACAAGGATTCTAGTCCAAGCACTGTAGGCATCTGTTGTTCATTAGAAATTATCACCTCTCAATGGTTACTATGGTAAGAACATAGAAGTGCCATACTGGATCAGGCTCATGTTATCTAGTCCAGTAACCAGTGAGCCCCTCCCCCTCCTGGTCTCACTTCTAATTGTTAAGAGTTAAGTGATTGTTTTAAACCTGAAGAAGCTTTTTACATCTCTTCCAAATTTCTTCTTTTAGTATTAATTATAACCACTCTGGATAGTCTTGTTATCTGCATAATCCCTCTTTGAATCTTGCTAAATTCTTAGCTTCAGTGACATCCTGTGGCAATTAGTTGCACAGTCTGATCTAACGTTGAGTGAAAAAGTATTTATTTTTATCTGTTTTGAATTTGCCATGTTTCAATTTCATTGAATGTCCTCTTGTCCTTGTGTTATGAGGCAAGCAGAACAGAAGTTCCCGAACTACCTTTTGTAGACCATACAAATGACCCCATTTTAAGGATGATTTTCGTCCCTCTTATAACACAACATTAAAAAAGAGAAAAATCCTCACTTTCAGGCCACTCTCCTAGGCATTTAGACTGTTTTCTGGCATGTTTGATTTATAAAATTAACTACTTATTAATGCTAAAATGCTTAACACTTTTTAAAAAGGGCAAGATGTCTGCTGTTTAACATTACACCACTAAATTTAAGAGTAGATTTTGACATTTTCTCATTGCAAGCGGCAATTTTTAAAGGTAAGAATAGTAAAATGTTTAGGGAATTGCAATTTGAAAACTATACACCATGCTTTGGTCAAGGAAACTGAGGGAGGTTAATAAAAAGCTGACAGAATGTCCCTTTACTAGAGGCAGTAACCAAAGAATGGAATTTAAGTGAATCGCCAAATGTAACATAACAAGAAATAGTTAAGGACATTGTTAACCTTACACTGTCCACATAATAAACAGATTATTCTTATAAAACAAAGAAATATAAATTACATCATAAAACAACCTTAACTCTGATACAAAATAGATGCTGTTCTTTCATCAGTAAGTACAAAATAAAAAACACAGTACAAAACCTGTTTGAAAGAGAAATACACTAAAACATTAGTGACAAATAGCTTCAGTGCAAGTTCACAAATTTAAAAGGAAAAATTTACTATAAATTACATACATTATTTATGCAGTCATTCTACCTAATTTAATTTAAAAATCTGTTAACTGATAACATTTCCCAGCTAGCATTATCCCTTAACAGAAAATATTTTGATATCAGAAAGAGGATAGATAAAAATAAAACTACCATGAGTAAAATTTTAGATTATTGTGTTTTCATTAAATGTTTTTCTTAATATGAATAACATGTTTTCTTATTATATGTGCGACTGAAAACATTAAACTTAAACATGTTTTGGCTTGCTTTTAAGTTTTTAGATTTATTAAATGAGGTGATATGTAATTACCTTGCAGTTTAGCAGCCTTAATTATTTTTTGTAATGTGTGTCTTTATGGTGATTTGAAATATAATTTGCTCTATTATCTTAAAAGAAAAAAACAATTGAAATTTTAAAATTTCATATTAAATTACTTGAGAGTAAAACAACTACTGTGGGGATTGTTCCTGTCTCAAATAAATTAGCATATATGTTTATGTAAATATGCATTGAGGCCTTTAAAAAGAGAGAGACTGAACTCTGCTGGGTAACTACCCAGTTGTATATCATTTACTTCATAGTTTGCAATTAGTTCATCTGGTTAAATAGCTGTGCAGGACTCGGTGGTTTTGGTTTGCAGGGTCCACACCAATCTTCATTCCTGTTTAGCCCCACTGGATGGGGTACTCCTGAAATATCAGACTGAGCGTCGAAGGGGACTTGACCCCAGGCTACAGCAGCACTGATGATAGAGGTTCAGGACTCTATTTCCCAGATTGTCTAGAGTCCAGGGCAGAGAGAGAACTGGCTAGTAACGCTACCAGAACCAGAGACAGGCTATGTCTATACTACGGCTTATGTCGGCATAATTTGTCGCTCAGAGGAGTGAATAAACCACCCCTCTGAGTGACCGAACTTACGCCAGCATAAACCATTGTGTGCACAGTGCTGTTGGCGGAGGTTTCTGCTGTTCAAGGGGTTGTTTTTGTTTTGTTTTTTTCAATGCTGAGGAGTGTGTGTCTTCACCTGACATGCTGCAGCGGCACAGTTGTATCGATACAGCTGTGCCACTGCAGCTCTGTACATACAGACATACCCAAAGGCTTTAGTTTTACTCAGGTTGGTTGTGTGTAGAATGTAGCAGGAAGAGAAGCATCAAAGGCAGGGAAGACCCTTCGGACTTTCCACATCCCTGCTCCAGGGAAGACTGGGTCCTTTTAGGATTTCTGGGAAACTGAACAGTATATCTCAGCAGGGAGCAGAAATCCAGGAGGCTGAGGGGAGTCAGTCAGGCTACCAAGTATGGTTGCCAACCCTCCAGGATTGTCCTGAAGTCTCCTGGAATTAAAGATTATGTCATGTGATGAAACCTCCAGGAATACATCTAAACATAACTGACAACCCTACCACCAAGAGCCAAGCTAAGTGCATATTAAAATCCAGACCAGAGCAATGTAGGGATGATCTTCCCCTCCTTGGGGTGGATACTTTGTAAGAACACCTGTGTTCATTTATTTTGCTATTTTGTTTTAAGGTGGACTCTGACTTCACACATCTAAACTCACTACTTGCCTAGGGAGGTGCTGGGAGGAAAGACAGGGCGATTTGTACTCACTCTGTATTTGGGACCGGTAGAGTTCATGTATTTTTCTTTTTTGTCTATTATCTTGATCTCTTTTTCCACTGTCCCCTATCCTGCGTTCCCCAGTTACTGTTTTAGTACTCTGGAAAATGTGATAGCTGTTTCTTTTTGTGTGTGCTCTGACTGACCCTTTGTGACAGACTGTGCGTTCTATATTTTCCCAAGGGAAAAATCTGCATAGAGAGTGAGCTATGACTTAGTGGTCTGGACAGATGACTGTAGCTCTTACTCCCCGCACTGCAGCTGATTTGCTGAGTGATCTTGGGCAAGGCATTTAAGCTCGCTGTGCCTCGTTTTCCTCAGCCATAAAATGAGGGTGATGTACATCTGTAAAGATGTCCGAGATCTCTGGATAAAAACTGCTGCGTACCTGCATGGGATTAATAATTTTGCAGACACTCCTTAGGAGTTGATAAGATATACGTTTTGTAACTCTTCTTCAGGCTCTCTAGGAGAGAACCATAGTGAACAAATTCAAAGAAGATTTTTACAATTTCCCTGAAACTCAATATAAAATCCTACATTTTAAAACTTGCTTTTAAATTAATGTAAAAAAACTGAAACGTCAAACTAATCAAATTTGGCATCTCTCTCCCTGGCATGAGTCAATGCAGCTGTTGTGCAAATGCATTATAACTTCTCATGGAAATTATTTTTAAAAATATCCCTATGCATGTGCAGAAATAACTAGTGTGTTATTTATAAACTAAAGATTTGAAAATTTCCTAGTTGGAAAAAAAACTGCAAATGATTTTTGGATTCAGAAGTATAAAAAGTCCCTGAAAATAAACAGAAGACCACAATTTCAGCCAACTTCAGAGAATAGATTTCTGAACTTTTTTTTAAAAAAAATTGCTTTACTCCCAACCCATGACTTCATTTGTCATGTTTCATCAGAGAACAAGTCTTATGGCCAAATAAAAGTAACTCACTCTTTTTTTTTTTTTTTTTTTTTTTTTTTAAAGAAGGAAGAAATAGTAAAGTACAAAACACAGCCACATGGTGAGTCATTGCTGTGGTATCCTTTTCTTTTTGCTTTGGTTAAAACAACTGAATTAAATTAATTTCACTAAATGAGAAAAGCGATTATTCATAGTATGAAAATCATCAATAATTCACTGGTGTACTGTCTGCCCACACCTCCTACAGAATGTCACAGATGTTTTAATAATACTGCAACATAAATGGTCTTTTAGGGAGACTCTGCATATATATTTGCTAGTACTACCCAAGCCTGCTATAATAACAGAAGCAAGGAGGACTTTGCTACAGCAGGAGGGGGACAGGAGGAGAAGAGGAAATAGAAAAGGTTTTATGAGCATAGTCCCCACAAAATGATTAGATAAATATTTAAACAACAGCCTGACAGCTATGTTGGGAAGATCCTAAAGGCCAATTAATTTGAAAACCAGAGTTTTCACATTCAATAAGAATTTCAATATGACTTCAATAAGAGGAGGAAGAAATGATGCCATAATAGCTGTGCACCATAGCCCATAAAGACTCATTGTCATGATGGTATCTGGATTTAGCAAGGATACCGACAAATAAGAACCCGATATAACATGAAGATAACACTAGCATTTGTATGTGTACTGAGTGTTGGAAATTGTCAGTACTGAATAATAGGCTAGTTTTCTAATTTTGCCTTCACTTTTCAAGACCAGGGCTGCCAAGTTAATATGGAGTTACTGAGATGTAATGGGTTCATTTGAGTATTTTCATGGTGCTATTATCAATAAAAATTTACTGGGGCACAGGCACTAAGAATTCAGCTGTAAGAAATTAAACAATGCACAAGTGACCTCTAGAAAGAAAACATATTATTAAAGCAGCACTTACAGTGAAGGTATCAGCTAAGAGGTGTTACACTTTTTTTCATTACAAATCCTTTCTATAAGAGGGATTTTCAAAGGTTAGCAATACATATAGTTCTGGGCTACACTATAAAGTTCTTATTGTATAGAACAATTTTTTGTAAGGCAATAAATACTTAATTATTTATAAAATTAGAATTGAAAGGAAAATACATCTCAAGGCTGACTGCTCAGCATATGAGGTTTTGAATACCTCCATACCATTTTAACCTTCCCACTGACCTCTTTTTTCTCTTAGCTTACTTCCTTTTGTGGAGGGGGGCGGGGGGGAAGAGAGAAAAGTGAATGTATTTAGGCACAATTCTACCTCTGTTCCATCTTTTGTGAATGACTCATAGGAAGCAGAGTATGCTGAAGCATTAGGCTTCATTTCAAAAGTCTGTCATGCAGATGCTGCATCTACATTAGGAAAAGTTGGTCATGTGTAACACCACTGGCTTTAGGCAATCGCTAAGAGAACCTCCCCGCAACTGTTTTTTTTTTAATTTAAGCTATATTGGGGGCTTACAGAGACTGTTGTACTCCAGGTTCAAGAGCAAGCCTTCTTTACATGGCTGTTTCTGCTCTTGCTAGCAATAGTGGAGCTGCATTGGTGAATGTTTCAATTAATTTTTTTCGAGTGAAGGCCCTGGAGATTTCGTGCCATTTTCCTCAGAAGCTTCAACAGTCTATGGACTGCATAACTAACATTTTCTGACATGATTGCTCAGGGGAATAATAATTACTAGGTGACTATACTCCACATGAAACTGTTGCTACAGCTGATAAGACTGCGAGCAGCCGGGCAAAGAATCTCTCTGATGTACCTAAGCTGCATTATTTCTCCTGATGGGTCCTGATCTAGGTGTGAACTCAAGAAGATCCTACTTTTTGCACAGAAATAAGGTGGCTGCTGTGAGAACTTCCGACTTAGCAATACATGAGCCATTTTTTAAAAATGTACCTGTGGAGGCATTAAACAGCTTTTTTTTTTTTTTTTTTTTTTTTTTAAGGTTCTGAGTAACCATTGGCAAGTCTCACAAATTAGCTTGTGGCAATATATTTGAGTCAAGAGTTTCATTTGTTTCCAAGAACACAAAGAAAGCCTGATTATGGATTACAGACATCAGTGTTTTCACCTTGCAGAAGCAGAAACTGGAGTCAAGATGATGACATGAGGACCCTTAAAGGGAAACCAGTTTGGAATCATTACAATTTTAAAACAATTGTTTAAAGTAGTATCAGGTATTTCACCTGCCTTTGAGTCCCTCTGCTAATATTTGTGGTTCTACAAACACATCCTCCTATTTCACAATGTTTTTCTCTTCTCTACTACTGTATAAAAGAACAGCTGAAAGAACACTTGAAAACTGACATTCCATATAAAAAAATGCAGTGAAACCAACTATATACAAAGCAAAATATTATTTTCTTCTTTCAGTTATAATAAATTGAGGTTTTACTTGTAATAAGTGGTTAAAAATTCAGTCAGAAGGGTAATTTTCAGTTTACAGCATTCCTTTTGCATTTAATACATTGAGTTCAATTAATTATCTACTTTAGTTGGCATTCTGGAAAAATATTCTCCTATACTCTATTACCACTGGTTGGACTAGTGTACATGCCCCTGTAAATAGCTCTGACTGCTTCAGAAGTATTTTAAAAATTACTTAAATTATAATTTCTAGGTGTGATGGAAAATCAGGTGGGTATTTGTTGCTAGACATTCACACTTGGAGCAGCCTGGCAGAAAGTCTCCCTATGGTGCTTACACATTATTTGCCCTGTCTTGATCAGGTTTTTAAGAATTCAGTGTGGCTACTGATAATATGCAGTGGCTCCATTTACTATGATTCCTTTTGTTGCTGAGATCAGAGCCTATGTGAATGTTTGTTATTTAATTAAAAACCTGGCAAATTAGGTTGTTTGAGCCTAATGAATAATTGCTTGATTCATCCTAGTATCAGATGGGCATTAGCAACACTCTCAAGACTTCCTCATGTAAGTCAGCACAGAGTCCTCTGAGTTCCGTGAAAGCGTTCTCTAGTATTGCTTGTGCAGAGACAGGATGGTGAAGGACACTATGTTGTCTCTTATGTATACTATATGTTTACAAGGCATCTTGGAATGCTGTGAAGTCATATGCTGTACTAAAAGCAGAATACGTCCAATCTAGCTAAGGATGCATAAATGTTTCCATCATAATCCTCTTTTTCATTAATTACTTGTATGAAGCTTTTCCTGGTAGCCTAAAATGGATTTTTTTTTTATTACAGCACCCATATGAAATAGGAAGGCATTATAGCTGTTTATTACAGACAGGGAACTGAGACAAAGGGGAAATTAAGTGACTTGTCCAAGGTCATACAGGAAACTTGTTGATGAACTGGGAAGTGATGTCACACCTCCTGAATCCAAGTCAATATACTCTACCTACTAGACCACCCTATTAACTTTGTCATTTCCTGACTTGAGCACTTAACCACACAAATGCAAAGGGAACTTGACAGTTTTATTTAATTGAATCTGCTAATGTTTTTTAAAAAGTTAATAGGCTAAAAATCCATTGGGTTTTCCTGAAGACAAAAAAATATCTGGAAGCATAGATGTTTAAGAAGCTTTTCCAGGTAATGTAAAAAGGATATGCTATTTTCAATTAGTGCAAGGTAGCCACTTTCCCAATCTTTTTTCTAACTGAACTCGCAGAAATTGGTTTATTCCAACAAACTCAGAATGCAGGCACAAACATTAGTTCCAGCATTAGGTTTTAGTTGGCCTGCCAGAGTAATTGTGCTCCTCTACTGATAAGATTGTCAGTTTGCACTTACATGGGATGGGGATATTCACAAGGGTAACATTCACTCAAGGGGACTGTAAGAGAGCAGAGAACTGAGACAAAGGGTAAATTAAGTGACTACAATGGGACTTCCCCAGCTCTCAAACTCCATGTTAAAGGCTTAAGTGCTGAAGAGGCTGATGCACAATCTCCATTTGCATTTGCGTGAACGTTACCTAAAACTCAAGCAGCAAAGAGTTAAAGAAATACTCAGTGCCCTCACTCACTTTTGGAAATTTGAAGCTATAAAAAAAAAAAAAAATCACCTTTCAAAGTATCACAGTCCCTCTCAGAAATCTAACATACCATTTTGTTTAGATCATTAACTACACTGGCAAAGGTACTGTGGGTACAATACCGCTGCCAGCCAAAGGAGTGTACAAGAAGAAAGTAAGAACCACATTATCAAGGGTTTAATGACAGCTATCACTTAATGAGATAAAGCCTGAATGTGGCAAACTGAAGTAAGAGTATGTCTTCTCATATCAGAACCCACCAGACTTTCCACCCTTCATTTATGAAAAATATTTAGCAACGAACATGGGTCTCTTAGCAGCAGGCTTTTGATTATGCATATGAAAATGCCAGTCCAGAAGATAACAAGCATAAATGAGTGAATAAGACATTATGCAGGAAAAGAACTATGAGAAGACAAATCCTTGTAAAGCAGACAGGTTGCAAGGTTAGGATTAAAGTGTGAGTATATTTTGTGGGTGAGGGAGAATGAAAATAAAATATTCATATGCAAAATGCTGCATACCTTATGATATTTCTACTTTGCTTTAGGAAGATATATATCCCAGAAGACAAAAATATTTAAGTGCTATGGAGGATGTTCGCTGATCTCAATATGTTTAGAATAGCATACGTCTATTTCTGTAACTGATGGAATTGCTGGCCCACTTATCTTAAATAGAATATATTGGGGCTCTGCACAAAACTAAAAACAGTCAGTCAGTTAGAATGACGGGACAATCACATTACCAAACTGAATCTTGAACTGTACTTCAACTTGCTCTGGAAAATGTGGCTTATTTTTTTTATTGTAACATTTTCTGTAGATAGTAAGTACTAGTCATTTTATCCAAAAGATTTACACATACAAGTGTTACTTAGTATCAGAAATTTGGAAGGGGAGAGAGAAAGATTGGGTGGGTGGGTGGGGGGTAACTGTTGCACTTGCTTTTAAAAAAATGTGATGTTGCAGTGCTGAAATTCTGACCCAAGAACTGACTGATCTAAATTCTGCCATGAAGGGAAGATTGGAGTGATCACTCTGCCTTCGATGGAGGCAGACCTGGAGAGAGACTACTACTGGAAAGGACTTCTTCCTGAGCTTGCAAAAAGACTTCTGAAGAGCAACTCTGCCTTTGGAAATCGCATCAAGTGGCTGGTATTTAAAAAAAAAAGTCCCTGAACCCCCTAAAATTTAATGGTCCCATCAATTACTAAACTGTAGAAGCTGAACACTTCACTATTATTTTCAATTTACAAAACACCATCTAGTTTTCAGGAACAAAGTATACACATACTTCCAAAGTAAGGGTCGTCTATGTGCGCAGCGGTGCTCCTTTCCTCTTGTTTACAAACAAAACTACTCTTGCAAAATGGACAGTTCCTCTAGACTCCGACTCCTCCTTTTTGCAAGCACATACTGATAGAGAAAGAGTACTCGGAGGCTTGTGGGGAAGATTTGTGAGAGCCCCTTTTAAAATTCTGGCTGCAACTCCCCATCTATACTGGTTCATGACATGACACTACAGTTTAACAGGAGGTAATAACAAAGAAAAGGTGATCATTTCAGCTCAAGCAGGTCACATACATGCTGGGAAAAACATAGGTTAGGTAAAAGCCATGCAAGTTATATACCTGGTCTTGTGGTCAGTCCTCTGTCTGCAGCTGGGCGGGCATCAACTGGCTCAACTGGGCGTTTGCAAAAAAAATAAAAGCAAACAAAAAACCCAAAATGATAAGTCAACTGCTCTTTTGTTGGGATAGTGCAGGAGAGACATATGCCATAAACAAAGTTATAATAGCAGCAGCTGGAAAAGATCTGCCTTAAGTTAATCCTGGAAATAAAAGGAAGGCGATGGGAACAACTTCAATAGTGTATTTTGTCGCTGACATGTCCATCCAGAGCTTTGTATTTTGGATACTGCTCAAATTAAAAACTATCATGATCAAAGAATTTTACAGTCATCAGGGTAAGGCTTTATACACTGTACGCTTAGAAACATTGTCCTGACTTTTGATTAGAATTGGGAGCAGGAATTGACACGAGTCCTTGCAGCAAGTTTAGAAATTAGCCATGATTTACACACCCACTAAATCTTAGTTTATTTTTCCAGATTAACAACTTTTGAAGGCAACAATTACAGGCATTAGATATATATATATATATATAATCAGATGAACAATTTTACTGCATACGAACCAAAATATGTTAGGAACTACATTATATATATATATATATGTAGTTCCCAATATATTTTGGTTCGTATACAGTAAAGTTGTTCATCTAATTAGATTCTCTTCCATTTTAAAAGTGGAAGGGGACTTGAACAATCATGTTTCTGTGCCCCACATTCACATCTTTAAATACTTTATATTCCTACACAGAGGCCAGACCTGGCTGAAGACTGGCGTAATGCTTTTTTGGAGCCCATTGGCACTAATAGTAAGTAGGAAAGTGAATAAATTGACCCTTCATCCATAACCTTAGCTAAACCCAAAGTCGAACCTGTTGGGGAAGTTTAAAAAAACATTGGTGTTATTCCTCTCCTCTGCCTTCTTTATTTTTCTTCTTTTATGCTACTGTGTGCTTCTTTGTTCCAGTTAGCATTGGAAGTGACAGAATGGCACAAAGAACTCGACTTCTGATTTTGGTTGCTCTGGAAATAGGGTGCAAAGTACCAGATGTCTTGTGAAAATCACAGCCTGGTCTTCCAGAACCACGGTATTTAGACAGGGTTCTGTTATGCATTTGAATTTTGGGATGGTTACTGAACTTTCTGATTAGTGATGGTGAAGCTGAAATAAGACAAAGGGGCTGCTACTGAACAGCAGAGTGAAAATGGAAATTTCTGTCTTACAGGAAATTATGACATTTCAATATTTGCTTTTATCCTGAATCGGGACAAAAAGTTGAAATTTCAAATTTTTTTGTGGAATTGAATTTTTGAATATAAACCACAGTGACATGCCCAAAATTAAAGATGTTTTGTTTCAGTTTACTGACCTGAGCTGCTTAGTTTTGAGTCAATTCAATATTAAAATGTATTTTCCCAAAGTGGTGAATTGCCTCATGGGAGTTGTAGTTCAGAAGTCAGATTCTCTCCCATGGGCCAGGCTCCCTGACTGGACAACATTTCCCATAATTTATTCCAAGTCATGTAAGTGCCGTGATGCAACACACTGCTCAATGAGAGGAAAATCCACATTGCATTATAAAAGATGTCCTCCAGGGAACCTGGCTCATAGGAAAAAAAGGAGGGTCCCAAATTACAACTCTGAAAATGTGCTAATAGGGAAAGGCAGTTCAATGTTTTGTTGAACCGATTAGAAACAAAACAGACCGGATCAGTTAAAAACAAAATATGCTTGTTTGGGCTGAACTGAGACAAAACCATTTTTTGTGGAAACTACATTTTCTGTCAGGAAATCAGTCGGATGGAATATTCCCAACCAGCTCTGATATTGAGTGTTGATAGGGGATTTTTGAAGGGGGATTGCACTGCTTTCTTAGCCCACTCCATGCTCACCAATATGAGGAAGTAAAGATAGATCAGCTACCAAACCATCTTCCTGGCTATTCAGAGCACCATCAGTAGCCCATGTGATTTCCTTTACAAAATAGACTAGAAACTGCTTTTTGTACAATGCTAAATAAACATACAGTCACTAAATGTTTTCTCATCTAAGCCTTTTGCTAGGTTTCTCAAATTGTGGGTTACAGCACCTTCAGGGCAGCAGCATTTTTCCAGTGAAAAGGACTGGTGCTGAAGGACTGAAATATTCTGCTGCTGCAGAAACATTACCCTTATTCCCTCCTCTGCTGTCACCATGTTTCTTGCCCAGTTCTCTTATTCGCTGAACATTTTTCTCCCTGCTCATCTGGCATCTGCATGCTATTACACCTGGTACTTCAAAGCAGGGACTGAATACATTGTTGCAAAGGATATATAGAGACTGCAGAAGTGACAGCTGAATGAAAGAGTAAAATGTCAGTCACTGAAAAATTAGGAGAACTGGTTGTGGCAGGAAAAATGGTAGCAGCTGAATGGGGAAGAGGAGAAGGGAACCGTTTGCTGTAAATTGATTTGGCTACATGTGGCTGGCCCAGTACTTCTGGGAATGGGGGAAATAATAATACTTAACTCTTATACAGTTCTTATCATCCATAGTTCTCAAAGTGCCTTATGAAAGGAAGGCAAGTATCATTATTCCCCATTTTACAGATGGTGAAACTGACACATAGAGGGAAGTAACTTGTCCAAGGTCACATAGGAAGGCTAGAACTGGGAACAGAACCTCAAGATCTGCAAAAGTAACTAGTGATTTTGGAATCTTCAATTTCTAGGTGTCCAATATGAGACACCTTAATGGGGCCTGATTTTCAGAAACTGCTGAGCAGCTACCTTCTGAAAATCAGGCCCCTTTAAAGGTTTTTCTAACTGGACACCCAATGTTAAGGCACTCAAAAATCATTAGTCACTTTAGAAATTTTTGGTCTGTCGCCCCTGACTCCTGATCCACTGTCCTTGTTGTACTATGTTGCCTTCCCATTATAGCATATAAACACCCTTCCTGTGCAAAGTAGGCCTTGCAATTCTGTGCTAACTGCTTTAGTGCTGTCAGTTACTTGGCAACGCAAGGGGATTGTTGGCAATGATAATTGTTTGTATACTTCGGGAAGAAGAGCCAGGGCAGCTGGAAACAGAGGAAAACAACAGTGCATGTCTGCAAAACAATCCCCAGGTAGGATTTCCTCACATGGGGAACAGCAGGTGGGCATATATCAGGCCATGAGATGTGCATAAGGGAGAACACCGACTTTGGTATGTTCTTTGAAGAAAGTGTGGGGTGCTGGAGAAAGATGTGAAGTGGTGTAAGTCTGTAACATACAGGATGACTATATGCAAAGAGACGATAACCACAGTACTAATAAGACCCATGGTACGCTGCAATCCAAGTTTTCAAGTAGTACACTAATTGTGGATACTTCAAAGCTCTCTCTCTCTCTCTCTCTCTGTGTGTGTGTGTGTGTGTGTGTGTGTATTGACCTTATTTTCACAAGCAAATATGGTAATTTTAGGCACAAATCACCAAGTGCACAAAATTGGAGCCCAATGCCATTTTCCATATATGTTTCGGCCCGGGAAGTTAAATATTATACCTACTTTTTTTCATGATGGGATGACCATGCAAGGTTCATTCAGTGTATACTTGCTTCACTTTACATCTAATATTAAGATATCTGAGGAGAATATAAGCATTTCTAGCACTTTCCACATAACTATTATTTAATTTGGAATCACCCATAATGTGTTTTTCTTTCCAAAAGAAAAAGGGACAATCTTTCCTCAAAGAACTCAAAATCCAAGAGAGACCAACTGGCAGGGTTAGCCGTATAATTTTCCATGGAATCAAGAGAGGTGAAAGTTGTGACTGGCCACATCACGATAGCGCAAGGCTATGTTAATAAAAATATAATTTTAGAAATAGATAAATAGTCTATCTCACTGAGGACAACTGTGTCTTTGCGGGGAAAACCCATACTGTGAAAACATTGGCAAAAACTCCTATTTGGCTTCAACGGGGCAAGGATTTCATCCTTAGTTTCTTCAGTAGCATTAGGGGAAGTATATATAGCTAAGCTGAGTTAGATACTGGCAAATACAATGGCCACATGTTACTAAGACAGATATATGTTAATTTGTATTATAATTCATTGCTAAAATAAGAGTACCTGTGAAATTCTCTTTCCTAAGTTTTTAAAATACAATATACCTCATATCTTAGTATTATTATGTGGACTTTTTTTTAAAACTAGAAAGGAACAGATTTTGTAAACCTGTTAATATTTCATAGTAACAGGAAGATAGCTCACATGACCAAAGATCTAAGAGTTCATGTAGGTTTATATTTTTCCTTGAATATAATTTATATTGTGTATTTATTGGGAAATCAACAGTGTATATATCGGGGGAGCAGGGAACTTTCAGAAGTGTGAGGGGATTGGCTGGATCTTAGCAGGCTTAAACTTAGACTGCAGAGAAATCAATTTTTCACTGGCTCCTTAACTTCTAACCAAGGTATGCAAACAAATGCAGATTGAAAGCAATTCTAATTAGAGAGAAATTGCTAAAATTACACTTATTCTTTTACACAAATATACAATCCACAGGGAAATTCAGAATGAAAATAAGAAGTCTTGCACTTAAATCATCTCCCATCATACCAGCAGGATAAGACAGCGGTTTTGCATATACTATATCTTGATGTTCACTTAAACACACCTCCAGAAGGGGGAGGTGCTAGAATGAAATATCAAATTATGACCCTAATACTGGATTTGCTTGCACTTGTTCTTTCTTACCATCACTCAACTTCATGAATTCCTTTTTCAATGGTTAATTAAAAACACCTCATGCAGCTGTGACAATGTTGAGAAAAAAACAACATAACAGTTCATTTAGAATCAGTCTGCCACATAAATACATATTTAATTTACCTGACGGATATCAATGTGTGTTCCAAAAATTTGTATTCTGATGTGCAGTTAAATATAAAAAGGCAACTGGTTTATTCAGCACATTTTAAGGGCTGCTTTGGATAATAGTAAAGTATGTCGTCTATCAATGCCACAAAGGAATAGCATTGCAATTGTGTTAATGTTTGCATTTAGGGAGTTAAGACTCCCAGGCCAGATGACTAACACACAGAAGTTCTGATCACCAGTATTTCAAATATTAGATGTACTTCCAGCTAAAGCAAAGCAGTATTAGCATCTGTAGATTCGTTATTCATTGAACAAAATTACTAAAACACCCAACTTAAAATTGTTAGATCAACCATATGCCACATTATCCAGAGACCAAGAATCTCTTTTAAGGATCAGTCCTGCCTGGTGCTCAGCATCTCACATCTAATGGCTACTCCTATTATTTCAACTATTCACTATAATGTATCTTAAATCTCTCTATGGGGGTTGTGATAGAGGAGGGTCAGCAAGCTGTGGTAGAGTGCTTGAGAGGAAATATGTAAACACAAGGCTAATTAGGGAGTGGCTCCCTGTGGACAAGGGAAGCTGGCAGCAGGTTAATTGGAGCACCTGCAGTCAATCAAGGCCCTGTTAGGAACCCAATAAAGCTTCAGGCAGACAGAGGAGGAGGAGGAAAGGAGTTGGAGCAGAAAGCAGTTTGAAGGAGTTGAAACAGAGTGTTTGGTGTGGGAGCAGAGAGCAGTTTGGAGGAAAGCGGAGGAGAGTTTGGAGAAGTGCTGCAGTGAACTAAGAAGACCCAGACCCTAGATAAAGGGACACCTGGCTTGTGCAGAGAGAGGGCAGGAAGCCCCCAAGCTGAAGGGTAAGAGAGGGAAGTAGCCCAGGGGAAGGAATAGCTAGTTCAAGTGGTTTACTGCTATCTTCAGGGCCACCTGGGCTGGGACCCGGAGTAAAGGGTGGGTCCGGGTCTCTGCCTCTCCACTCCCCTTCTTTAAGATACTAGTGGGGCAGTTAATACCCTGTTCAGGGGCAAGAAATGGCACCCTGAACGTCCCCGCCCACAAGAAGAGAAAGCGTGGGACCCATCATAATAGTGCTGGCAATTTGCAACAGGGTACTTTTTAGTCCTACATGTACTATGATTAACTATTTGTGAAACAACAATGATAAGAATATTCTTGTCTATAAAGTCCTTCAATACTCCTTGAATAGCTACAAAAGATTTACAAAGTAAACACAAAGTGCCACAATTAACGTAGCACGTATTAAAATGTCCAATACTCCAAAATTAAACAGTGTATTATTCAAAGCTGAGTTATTTGTGCATCTTTGTTAGGAACATATTAAAAGAAATTAGAACCACACATCTAGATGCAATTTATCTGCCTCTGGAAGCGACAGTGTCATCTTAAAGTAGCATCTATCATTCTTTGATAAATGCTCATTTTTCAGTTAACCTTGACTGAGTTTCTCTCACTGAATGGGAGGAATTTATGTTTCCCTTTGTTAATTCATCTCAACTCTTACTTGTTCACGTCCCTTAAGTTTCTTCTTATGTAAGAGTTTTCTAGATTTCTGATTAATGTGGCTCAGGCACCTGGGCAAAACATGGTCTTTCTACTGCCCTAGCAGTAAAATGCCCAATAATTTTTAAATTTAACAGATTAGACAGAAATTATTTAGAATTAAAAACATGAAAAGCATATCATTGTCTCAAATGGTTATTCCATGAACTACACAAAGTACTCCTTCAGACGCTGTCACTGTCCAGTTACAAAATGTTGAGTGTGTTAAGAATGCACCAGCAATAAATACCAAAAATATTCTAATCAATAAAATCACATGTATACTTATACCACAACATTTTATTTTTAGTATCACTCTAGAGTAGTGTGCTTATTCATTTTGATGCTAACAATTAAAAGCTCCTGTTTAAGTGATGTTAAAATGCACATAATTCTGACACATTAACCCCATTAATTTATAGAATATCACTTAAATTTTGCTGTTTTATAATAAGGGGAGTAGATTAAATGCAACACTGAGATTTATGATGTATTTAAACATCTGTGATGTAGTCAGGATTCTCTGTCCCATTAAGGAGGCCAGGCAGGTGTGGCAGACCAATTTCTAAATCAAAATGTACAATTTCACACTGAAGTCAGAAAGGCCAAGATTTTTAGGGCACGAATCAAACATCACACACCAGCTCACTTCAAAAAAACTCTGGGTGGGGCCTTCTCTCAGTGATTTTACATTACCTTCATTTTCAGTGTTGGCTGGGACAGAATCAACACCAAAAGGATGCCATGGCTGAAGGTCATCTAGGCTGAATTCTCCATCAACTGGAAGAAGTTCAACTGTGGTTTTAGTTTCAGTCAATGAAGGCATGAGGGCATCATTTCCATAGCTGATCCTGGGCTCACTGATCATATTGGCCAAGACATCATCGGAGTAGTTTTGCTCTTTCTGAAGCAGTTCATCTGAAAACAAATAAATAAAAGAAAATATGTTGTCAGTATATGAGGACTCAATTTCAATTTTCCTTCAAGGGGAATTTGTAATAGCAGATTTTTGTAAGAAGTTTTAAAAAAGGAAAATAAAAGTAAAAGTTTGGCATGGTTAACATTTTCATGCTGCTTAATGAAATGTTTTCCAAATGCCAACAAGAAACATTTGATACCCCGTTGTCCACCAGCAGCATCAGAGCATGTGTCAATATATCCCTTCATTCTGAGACATTTCATTCCTTTTGATGATCTTGATTGTTTTTTCTACATGTGAGAAAATTCAATTCATGTCAGCTGTCAATGTTACTCAATACGTTAAGGGGGAAAGGAACTATGAAGGAACAGCTTTGTTCTATCCTCTCCCAGTCGCAGCAGATCATTATCTCTGCAATGCTTTTGATCTCTCTCTGCCCACTAATCCACAGTCCCAATACCACTGATTGCATAAACCTGGGTTTACTGGGACACTAAACCATCATAAGGAAACAGCTGCTTCTTTAAAACAATGCTGATACTTTATCCAAACTATTGCAATATAATTATAATTTCAACAATCTCAGAGTAGCAGATACCTACAGTATCAACCTATACTGTGAACCTACAGAAAGTCCTATAAAACATATTGAATATAAACTTACAGCCAAAAAATGAAGAAAATATATGAATAATACACTCAATCCTTTGCAAACAGAGATTTTATCATTAATTAGCCAGATACACATTTGTAGTGTAGTACCTATTACTTTTGCATTTGAAAAAGAGAGGAACAGAACACTTTATAGCCCTGTGAGATACACATAAGCTGTTTTGCTTCCCAAGATGCCAAAAATTAGTTGGATAACGAGCCATGCCCTAGCATGTCTTATCACAGTAATTCATTGTAAACACTGTTGTGTCCCATTGCCTCAGGGTGAGTAGATGTGCCCTGCCTCACTTTCCAAGATGTGGAGGAAGATGGCGGCCCATGTCATAAGCTCAGCATGTAGCCTTCCAACAGTTATGTAACAACTCACTCAGACTTTCTCTGTCTGTGCTTTTAAACAAATAAACCAACCCACATACACAAAAGACAGGTGCTTGGCTGCAGCACTTTAAGCCAAGGGATTGACCTAGCCTTGGAGATCTGAGTAGTGCTCCTTTTCTGTCCCAGCCTCACCCAGCTCTACCCTCAGTGGGAGCAACAAGTCTTCTTAACTCTTCTGCTAGCTCCCTATTGGCCCGTATCACCTTCTGGCCCTTCTATGCCTCTGGAATACTATATCTTGCTGGCCAAAGCAGATTTTTCTTAAACAGGAAGTGTCAGGACACCAACGCTTCCAGCAAGAGACTGAAATGGCCTGAATGACTCTGCACACTCTCATTCTCTCATCTCCCAATCCACTGACTGTTTAGAATTCCCTCTCTTGCATCATGCATCAAATATGATTGAAGTTTTTGGATATGGCCCATGTGAAATGTACCTGTATTCTGAGAAGCTTGGCACACTTCGGGGCATTTTAACAAACAGCTGCCAAGAAGGAAACTTGTTAAGAATTGCCAATAAAGTGGCAGCTAATTAACAGTGCTGTTTTGAAAACACATACTTTTTTCCGACACAAGTGACTACAAAGAGTACACTCAGGAAAAAAAAAAAGACAACTGGCGATACAATAACTCTCATTAAGGATGGCCTCTTCATTCCTTTGTCAATACAAGCTACTGAATTTTTGTAGCTATACACTTACATTTGAATTTTGCAATGTTATAGAACGTCAGATTTCTCTGCTATGTTGCCAGCCCCTTTAAGTCACTCTGAGGGTGCCAAAGAGGCTCAATACTGTCCATAATTCACTAGGGGAGAATTCCCTGTATGGAAGGGAACTACCTGCCAGTGTAAAGCTGGAACAATTGGCTCCTGATCAATCCAATCTCCTGCTTTGGTAATGGAAATCAGGGAAGAAACAAGACTGCTTCATTATGCCAATCCTCCACTGGCATAAGGGATTCTAAGGTAGCGCAGAGATGCCAACCTTGCTCTGAGACTTTTAGGGATTTTTATGAAAAAAATGAGAGAAATTACGGAGTTTGCTTGGACCATTCTCTCCCCACCTCTGCCCTGAGGAACCAAGACCTCGCCTCTTTCTCTTCCCTTCCCTGTTTATGGCTGGAGAGGAGGGGGCGGTCTGTGTGTTCCTTTAGACCCGGACAGTCAGACCCGAACATAGAGAAAGGGAAGAGCTGCCCTTTTAGGACACTTAGGGCTCTTAATTACCTTGGCAGGACCTCTTTCCTGGGAAGATTGGGCTAGCTTGCTCTAGGTTCCAAGGATGAGTTAACATAGGCCAGCCGAGTCCACACAGGGCCGTTATGGTGCAGGACGCAGCCTGTGGGTTGGGCAATGAACCCAGCAGTGCCCCAAGCCAGCAATGAGGCATCTTCAGTGGTGGTTCTTATTTTTGTGTTGCAGCAGGCGGCATGTGAATGGCGTCCTCGCACAGGCCTTGTGGGGATCCTTCCACCAATTGAGGGAGTCGAGAACCTTCTGTGGAATAGACACCCTTTTGCTCAAGCTGTGTAGGCTGTCCTGAGCCAGGCCTGGAGATGCCTCGAACACAGTCTGGCATGGGGTATAATGAACATGTAGGCTGCCACGTGGTCTAGCATCTGCAGGAAGGCCTGTGCTGTGGTTTGAGAACTCCTCTAAAGGGTAGAGATGAGGTTGGTCATAGGGATGAATCTGTCTGTAGGCATGAAGGCTCTGGCAATTGTGGAATCTGGGGTGGCCTCTGTAAGTTCAATGTGTTGAAGTGAACTTTTCTGTGTTGAGGCTCAGTCCAAAGGAACGGAAGAGGACAAGGGACTTGCAGGTTGCAGACTGCACTCTGAGAAGGGGATAACCCTTGAGGAGTCAGTCATCAAGACAGAAAAAGACCATTATTCCCATTTATTATACAGGACCATCATAACCCAAAGCACTTTGGTAAAAATTCTGTGCAGTCAAGAGACTGAAGGGGAGCACTACATATTAACAGTGATCACTGCCAATTGTGAACTGTAGAAAGCATCTGCGAGCAGGATGCATCTCTAAGTGGAAATAGGCATCCTGAAGGTCAAGGGCTATGAACCAATTCTCCAAATCTAGAGCTGGTATTTTTGTTGCTAACTTTAGCATCCTGAACCTCTGTGTCCAGATGAATGTGTTCAGAGTTCTGGGACTGGTCTCCTTTCTCGTTTCTTCTTGGGTACCAGGGAGTAATCTGAAATGAGCCACATCCTGATGAAGGGAGGGACTGAACTTGGTGGTTCTCGTGAGAAGGGTCCCTGAAAGAGGATCAGGGATGGGGCAAATGGGGCTGAAGAAGTGAATGGCATAGCTTGATGTAATTTTGACTGATATTGATTTTTATACTTAAGTTTTTTATTAATTTGTATCAACTTAGATTTTCACAGTTGTGGGAAATTAAAGTGGGGGTCTGAATTACTTAATGGCAGTAGATGTTGAGATTCAATAAGCTAAGATTTATTTATTTGTAACAAGCTTAATTCACAGAATTTTGCCTATAACATCTTTAGTTCCCACCACTAAGACGTTAAGGCTAAAAACAAAATATTGGGCCCTTTGTTACAGGTACTAGATTGTGGGGCTGGTGACGATGGTCCTGGAGGTTGCACTGGAACTGATGGTAGGATTGGTAGGATGTGTGTGTTAGAGGGTGTGAAGGCATGTGCTGGACTAATAGTGCCACTGGATGATCTCTCTTGGTACCTGGCAGGAAAAAAATAGTCAGGTTCCTGAAGGATTAGGAGAGCCCTTGAGAGCAGGAATCAGTTTGGTACCAGTGAGGTAGGTTGCTGGATAACTGGCTGTGATGTAGTTATTGGTACTGGGGACAGTGTAGCTGTTGCTGAGGGAGAAGAACTTTTGCAAGTCTGGCAAGGTTTAAACCCTGGGTTTTGGGCATACCCTGAGCAAGAAGGGGGCTTCAAAGAAAGGAACTAAGGTGGGCAGGGAAGTCCCTGGGGAAAAGAATAGTGGGAGGTCCCCCCCTCCCAACACACAGAAAGTGTAAGAAAATATTAAGAAACAAAACAGAGAAGGGCAAAGAGTTAGCAAGACTAATAAACGGACACTGCAAGGGTCCCTCTCAGGGTGCAGGTGCCCAATAAGGAACTGGAGCAGTGCTGGGTCCACCCTTCTCAGATCAGAGTAGAAGGACATTTAGGGTGTAGATTGGGACCCATGGACACTGCTACTGAAAATCTGTGATCAAAGGTGCAAGGGTACACAAGTGCAACTGAAGAGGAGCAGCCATAGTGACATCTACTCTACATCTACATTGACATCTACTCAAAGAACTCAGGATCTTAAACCTGTGCTTAGTCCATTTGACCATGGTGTCTTCCCCTCTACAAAGATTTAATGTCAAAAAAAGGAAGGAACATGTGAAAGAGTGGCATACACACTGTACAAAAATGAGAAAAAAATCCCCAACATGCCATCAACAGCACCTTAAAAAAAATCTGACTACTTAAGCTGCAGAAGAAAAATGGAGTTTTTCCCTCAATTTAAATCTCTGATTTTGGAGTTATAAAACAACTCAGACTGTCTCAACTTTAAATGACAATGAAATAGTACAGTTCCCAGAGTTTAGAAAGCAAGCACACTGAACTGGGGCAAACTTTTTGGTTGATTCTCTATCCTAGAATTGCATGAACACTGCTATCTTTCAGCATTTTTGTGAGAATGAAATTGAAATGAATTGTTATCTATCCTGGCAAGAGACGAAACCACTGACTTCTACAATGACTACCCTAAAATGTCCAGTTATTTATACTGGCTGCCAAATTTCAGTGTTTTCTTTCAATGCTAACTCTGATAGTATCAAAAGCCATAAATAATTTGAGCAATCACACATTGTTATTCTTCAATAGAGTGTTCTCCATTTTTGCCAATCCTTAATTTTCCACCTCCCTGCAAAGGATAATTCTCTAAATAACCAGGCGGTAAGGGGGACAGCCGGAGGCTATAGTGTGCATTCAAGTGCATAGCAGAAGGTTTCTTTATACAGTAACTATCTTCATTATCAGGGCCTCAAGAAAGATAATTTTCAGGCTGTTTCCCAAGACCTCATCTCATATCAGACCAAGCAGACCAAAAACTCAAACCAAAATCCTCTAATAGATGTTCTCATTCTATATAGCTCATTATGCTACTGCATCAGTATACAGGACTCATACAAAAGATAGCATTTTGGTACATTTTGTTTTGCATTGTGAGAATGTGCTCAGAACTAACTACACTCTGAAAATAACACAAACCCAAAATCAGTGACAGAAGAACTCCCCAGAGTTTGGGTCAGATCCAATTAACACCCTAAAAATATGATTCTTATCTAGATTTATGAAGAACCCCCCACTGTACTATTTCCGTTTCTCCATGTAACCATAGGCCTGGGCTCACTCTGACTCCTTCTTCAGCGAATGGGAGGCTCACACCTGCTTTATCATCTTAATAGGGCATCTCTCATCCTCTCCTGCTGTTTGTGGGAGTTCTCCATGACTCCCCCTTCCTGGCAAGGGAATAGCTTCTAGAGAGGAAGAGGAGAGGTGTGGTTGGGGAAGTAATCAGGAAGCTAGCCCCAATGTCAGTCTCTCTCCAAGCGCTCCATTCAGTCTCCCCCTCCTGCTATAAGGAGGCATGAAGAGTGGCAAGTAAAAGAAGGAAGAAGGAGAGAAGACGAGTGAAACCTCTGCTGTGGCAGCTTCTAATAGGCGACCAGATGTCCCAAAATGTATAGGAACAGTCCTGATTTTTGGGTCTTTTTCTTATATAGGCTCCTATTACTCCCCACTACACCCATCCCAATTTTTCACATTTGCTGTCTGGTCACCCTAATAAACTGCTCTGACGCTCATGCGGCTTTGTCTCCACTAGAAAGCAGATGCCAGTATAGCTACCCCCAGCAAATCCTCCAAGTGGAGGTGCAGCTTATAGGAGCAAGAGAATTATTTTGATGGTACACTTTATACCAGTTCCCCAAACAAAATAAGCTATACCAGCAAGATGACTTTTTTGCTGGTATAACTGCACATATACTAGTATGCCACTGGCATATCTATGTCAGTTACAGGTGTGAATTTTCCCTAAAACTTGGCAGTTTAATTGTGTGTTCATAGGGGATTGTGCTGGCATAGCTATGTTGTTCAAACAATACACCACTATGTTCGCAAATTTTTTCAGTGTAGACTTGGCCTTCAATAGAAATCTGTTTTTAAATCTGTTTGTCTTAATTTCAAACTGCTCATAAACTAAAGAGTATCACATTAACAAATGTAATGCACGTGCCCAGAGGCATTTCACAGTTATATT
The DNA here is from genome assembly GCA_007922305.1 of Dermatemys mawii. Lineage (NCBI taxonomy): Eukaryota > Metazoa > Chordata > Testudines > Dermatemydidae > Dermatemys > Dermatemys mawii. The sequence goes on along the minus strand of ML677384.1, from coordinate 7,968,590 downwards.
ATATGCACCTTATGAATGTTTTTCAGTAGAATTTACATGAGATAGAAATAGACACTTGAGCACAGACTTCCAGAATATGAACTGTAGAATTTTATCAGTGAGGAGAAAAATTTGAAATTAGGAGGACACAGGTTTTCGGACCAAAATGTGCTCTGCATATCTGATGTCTAAATAGTCAAGCTGCAGTTAGACATGTCTCATTTGAGACTGAGCATTTTCTCTATTGCTAATAATTCCTGTACTATCTTCATTTCATACTGAACTCAGTCTGTTTCCTAGTACATAATCGGGCAGGTGAAATCAAGCAAAACCTCACCAACCCAAGGCCTGGCATGATTCATCCAACTTTTCCAAGACTCCGTGAAGTAAATCAACTCAGTCTCTGATTTCATATATAATGTCATTCATATAGTCTAGAGAATAACCACACTGCGCTAAGTGAGAATGATTACACCAGTAACACAAAAACTATACCAGAGATTAGCACAAAACTCGGAATTCCGAACACAAATCAGCAAAAAAAGTAAGTGCTTAACTTTACCCATGTGTTGAAGTTCATCCTTACTCTGAAAGCACTTAAGAACAAGCTTAATTTCAAGTACATACTTAAGTTGCATTGAAATAAAAGTTAAATATGCACTTGTATTTGCTTAATTGGGTTCTTTAAGATTCACTGTGCACTTAATATTACGTACTATTAAGAGTGATCATTATATCATTATTAAACACTACAAAACCCAGAAAGACTCAACCATGCTCTGTTCAGGGTTGAACTAATGCTGTTTTATAGTGAGAGTCAAGCTCTAACCCGCACAAAGCTGACCAGAGCTTCATTACATGTGACCTGCCCACTGGATGGAGCAAGAATGGCTGTTCTGCCTCAGTGCTTTGATGGTAACAGAGGTATTGAAGTCCAGTACATGAGGAAGGAGAATGAACACCAGAAAATAGAATAGAAATTAAGATGACTATAAATGTGTTATGTTTTGGACCATTACTGTGTAATGTTGGAAATGGGCCCAACCTGTAATGTTCAGATCCATTTAAAAGCTTCTCTAAAATTCAGAGGTATTGGTCTCCCGGGTTTTGGCTCAGGTTCATTACCATATAAAACAGTGTTTTGTTTTTTAAATTCTTTTTGGCTGGGGAAGAGTTATTTACATTATTTTAAATGAATTGCCTTCTTAGAATCACAGACTATCAGGGCTGGGAGGGACCTCAGGAGGTCATCTAGTCCAAATCCCTGCTCAAAGCAGGACCAATTCCCAACTAAATCATCCCAGCCAGGGCTTTGTCAAGCCTGACCTTGAAAACCTCTAAGGAAGGAGATTCCACCACCTCCCTAGATGACACATTCCAGTGCTTCACCACCCTCCTAGTGAAAAAGTTTTTCCTAATATCCAACCTAAACCTACCCCACTGCAACTTGAGACCGTTACTCCTTGTTCTGTCATCTGCTACCACGGAGAACAGTCTAGATCCATCCTCTATGAAACCCCCTTGCAGGTAGCTGAAAGCAGCTATCAAAACCCCCCTCATTCTTCTCTTCTGCAGGCTAAACAATCCCAGTTCCCTCAGCCTCTCCTCGTAACTCATGTGCTCCAGCCTTCTAATAATTTTTGTTGCCCTCTGCTGGACTCTTTCCAATTTATCCACATCCTCTTTGTAGTGTGGGGCCCAAAACTAGACACACTACTTAAAATGAGACCTCACCAATGCAGAATAGGGAATGATCACGTCCCTCAATCTTCTTCAGTAAACTCACCTGTTTTATTCCACGAATCCTGAAAACAGAAGTTTTGCCTTACTAAAACAGAAGCTTTGACGGTTATAACAGAGAAATCTTCCAGATGAGTCTGCAAAGCTACTGTGCTGCTACTTGTACTTTTATTTGCATCACCGCCGATGTATAATGTTGAAAGAAGCCAAACTCAAGAGTTGTGAAAGATTATTTTTCACAGATCTGGGCTGCTTCTTAAGGGTCTCAGTTCCTCACTGAGAAGATTTGCATACTGCATCAGTAAAAGATTTCAAATGAGATGATCTGCTGGGTAATTCCCAAAGCTAACTATAGGAATAAGAAAACTTCAACTTTAATAAGGTAAAAAGCTTCCATTTAAATATGACCATTCTGAACATTGCAGTTGGGCCCATTTCCAAGACTATATCGTAACCATCCAAAACACAAGACCTTTATCATCACCAGCACCACCATCACTCTTGTTTCCTGGGGCTTACTATTCTTCTTTATGTAGTGGACTCTGTTACCTCGGTTACCATCAAACTGCACAGACAAAAAGTCATTCTTGCTCCTAACAGTAGGTGGGTCACGTTTAATAAAATTCTGGTCAGCTGTGCCCTGCAGATTAGAGCTTGACTCATGCTATGAAGAGGACTATTTCAACCCTGAACAGAGGGTTTGTATGCTTCTGGTTTTTGTTTTGTTTGATAAGTTATAACAATCACACTTAGTAGTATACAATATTAAGGGCACAATTAAATTACAAGTGCGTATTTAAGTTTATGATTTCAATGCAACTTAAGTATGTGCTTGAAATTAAGATTGTGCTTATGCCCCTTCTGAATAAAGATGGATTTCAACTCATGGTTAAACACATGCTCAAGTTTTTTAAGTCTAAGGCAAAGATTTATCATTTTCAGAGACATATTTTGTTATGGGAATATCAGAGTCATTTGTTTCCATTTTTTCCAGAAACTGCCACAAACCTCAGGTTTTGGATTCCTGTCTACTTCTAGAAGTCTTCTATATATTTATTACTTTTGCCTTAAATAAAGGAAAACTGCCAATTAATTATAATCTCTTAGTGAGCAAACTATTAACTATTGTATCTCTCTGTGTGAATCTACGTATACATATAGACCAACAAAATAGATGTACGAATGCAAGTACAGCATTTACTTAATATTCAGCTCTTTGGGGTAAAATTAATTACTGAAGTTTTCCATTAGTTATGGCCAAGAATATCGTAGTTGGCTTGTAGGATAAGACAAGAATCTAAAACCTGAGGTTTGTGGCTGTGGATGGAAAAACTAAAATGAATGATTCTGCTCTATCCTTAACATACTTCAAAGTTTGGATCCAGAGCTCCATTTTGTGACTCAGGCCCTTTCATCAAGTTCCACTGTTTATTTTTTTAAAATTAGATTTGGATAATTGAACAGTACTAAAAAAACCCAAACAAACAAAAAGAACTTAGCTTACACAGCTTCAAAAGCCCGTGATTTCTCAGGCATTCAAATCCCAACAAAATCCCACTCTACCAGTACATGAGACTATCTTCTAGATAGCAGATGATTAAAATAAAAAATAATAAATATTTAAAATATATTATACTCATCTGTGATTAACTCTTCTTTGTAATCAGAGAGAAACTGCAATGTAGTAATGTACAAGACAGAAAATTATATCTGAAGTAGAAAATGTCTCATTACACCCACAGGTCAAGTTTCTTAGAGCAATTACGGTCACTTAAATCTAATGCATGTTGCTGTTCATCATTGCCTTCTTACAAATTCTGAATGGAGTGCAGTTATTTATATAGCAAGTCCAAATATTTCAACATAACAAACCTGGAGTTTCAGCATTCTTAAAGAAATCCTCCCTTATGCCTCCCTCAAAGTGTTAATAGTAAAAACCTAAAAAACCAATAAACCACCACATGTCACTAAGACAGATATAACTAGTCCAAAAGTATATAAATTGGGGCTGAAAAACTGCAGAGGGCAAAGTCAGAGACGCCACTACTACCCACTTACAACTCGTGGACATGGATCCCAGATCCTTAACACCATAAACTCCACTTCCTGTTTCTCCTTAGCACACTGAAAATTGTGGTGACAGATATTAAAATAAATAGTACTTACATAATTTTACAAATATTTTAAGATACCTTCATAAAGGGACACTGTCAACAGTATTTAAGGAGTCAAACGTACTTAAATTGGTTTGATTAATATAAATACTAAATTATCTTCTTTCCAGTTTCATTCCTGTAGTTCAAACTCTTATCAATACCTGGGTCATCTTTCTCCTTGACCACTGCAATCTCCTATCCTTGTCTTTTTACCTCCAATGCATTTAGAAAACCTTCGTTATAACCATCTTCCCTACCTGCAACTTAAAAGCATGTCACTCCCCTCCATGAAGCTCTTATTAACTTTCTCTGACCTTCTGCACTAAGTTCTAGTTTGCACATCCTTTAAAACATGATATGATTTGGCCTTCAGTGCCCAAAGGGACTCACTGCCTTTCAGGGAAGAATCATGTTTCAAAATATATCCAGTACCACTTGACTCTTAGTGTAACGACGAGGGCCTTAATGTTTTTCCTTTCATAGCACACAGCATCGATCCATACCCCAAACGCTCAAAAAATAAGACTAGCAAAAGCTATGCCATCCCCATTATATATTAGCTTAACCTGAAAGATTACCAAAAAAATTCTCAGTGCTCAAGAGGCTTTCATTCTCTACTGAAATAAGTGGAATAAAGAGATTCTCTCACCAGAGTGGCCTCGGTCATTTTCTTTCTGATTATGCTACAGAGAAAGGCTCCAAAATATAAAAAGAGTCTGGCTAATGCAATCCACAAATTAAGAGTAGGTTTTCTTCAATACCGTAAGATTCTCTTGGGACACTTTGGTGGTCAGGCTATCATCCCAATTGAGCAAAGAGGCCATTTAGAAAAGGTCTGCAATATAATACTATATTCAATAACATTAACTATTATTAATATATCATTTCAGAATATTAATTTTGATTTGGCACAATCTGTATTAAAATCTTGAAGCTTAAAATTCAACGCTTATTTAACTCCTGGTTAAAACCACTTAATGCCTTGGAACTGGTTGAATACAGAACAAAGGCAGAACTTTTGCCAGTTCTATCATAACGAATCAGCAGTTGTTACTGTTCTCTCTCATACTACTCTAAAGTGATTATCTGCGAGCAATCTAAATAAACTAGACATCCCAAATAAGTGAGTTATAATATAATGATGATTTACAATTAAAATTACCCCATGAAAAGGCCTTTAAATAAAACATTTCTATAGAACGTTATCAAATTTTCTGCTCTGACATAGGTACTTCCAGATCCTCTAACTACACAGCAAAGTTCAAATACAAAACAACTATTTCTGTGTCATACTTCTGGTCAGACTCCCATTGCCTGCAGCCCACGGGACTCCTGTGAGAGGAATTCAACCTATGGATCCCCAGGTACAGACTTTCAGAGTTTTGAGGTCCCTAGGCACACAGAGTGCAGATGATTTGTCTAGAACCCCTTTTGAGAGCTGCATCCATGTGGCCCATGTGCCTAGTCCTTGAAACCAGTGCTAATGTCTAAGATTCCCCTTACAGGTTAAACCACCATCTCTCCCTGAACACCCATCCACAGGTGTGAGCCTTTTAGGTTACAGTTAACTTTCCAAAGCCATGTGGTAGGTATGTCATATAGCACATGCAAACATGTAACATGTTATTGCTCTTTACTTGGTCCATGAGAAATACATGGATCCATACAAAACTAATAGACTCTACATGCATTTCCCCTCACTCTAGCTCTCCCTTCCCTGGGAATCCTTGGGAAGCCATTTCTGTTCAGGTAGAGCAGATTGCCCCCTGACACTAACTCATCTGGCTCCTGCAGCAGCTTCCCTCATCTTAAACTTGTGACAAATGGCCAAAGAGTGAGAACAAATACAAGAAATGGTGTTCTTTATAATGTTCCAATCTCTTGTCTCTGGTTACTCCTTGGTCTCCTGTTGAGGCTGACAGAGTCCTACGGTACCAGGTGATTTTATTCCTAGGGTGATCTCTCCGGCTAAATCAATTCCTCTGGGAAGCATCCAGCCTCTTGTCTAGAGCAATTACTTTCATCTGTCACTGACCTGAGTCAATGACTCTCTCATTAGCCCTTTGCCTTCTACCTTTGAAATTTCAGTTCAACAGAGAAGGCAAAAAATTGCACTCTCAAAATGGAATCTGCAGCTCGGTAAAGATACATATCGAGAGTTCATAATCTCATACAGAATTCATAAATTGTATGCACATCCCCCATATCCTCACAGCCTTTAAAATAGGAAGCCAGGCATCAGCTGGTTGATATGAGATGACTGTACTTAAGGATCCAGTCCAAATCCCACATAAATCACTGACCCCTGTATTAGTGGGGGCAAAGGAAGGATTTATAGAAATTAAAGGTAGACATAAACATTAACAGTTCAGAACTTTAAAATGACCACTCTGGGTTCCTGATTCTGTGGTCACAGCAAAGCACTCCTGATACACTCAATTTGCTTAAAAGGCACCAATTAAAAACAAAGTGTCAGAATTCTACACAACTGAGCACCTTTAGACTATTATTTTGTTACATAAGGTCTTATATACTTATTCATAGTTCTCTCTAATACTGCATTTATAAGCAAAGTGCGTTCTGGATACTCTGAATATTCTCAAGATGAGTATCCTGGCCACATATACCAAAGTACAGATAAATGTGCTATGTCTTATTTCAGTAGTTTTTACAATGCATTTCATATATATGGTTTTCTAGCAGGGACCAGGATAATGACAAGAAACCATTGCTGTACACTGGAACCTTATCCAGATGGTGTCATTCTGGAAAATTTAATTGGGCATTTGAGAGTCCCTTGTTGGTAGACACTATCTTGCTGAAAAATGACTCCATTTCTGATCTCCTTAGGGTCTGTAAAATCTTGATTGGTGTTGAGAAAGTGAATAAGGAAATGTTATTTACTCCTTCACATAACCCAACAGCGAATAGTCACCCAATGAAATTAATAGGCAGCAAGTTTAAAACAAACAAAAGGAAGTACTTCTTAACACAATGCACAGTCAAACTACAGAACTCCTTGTCAAGGGATGTTGTGAAGGCAAAAACTACAGGGTTCAAAAAAGAATTGTGTAAGTTCCTGGAGAATAGGTCTATCAATGGCTATTAGACTGGATGGGCACGGATGCGACTCCATGCTCTGAGTGTCCCTAGCCTCTCTTTGCCAGACACTGGGAGTGGAAGACAGAGAATGGATCACACAGTGATTCCCTGTTCTGTTCATTATAAGAACATAAGAAAGGCCTTACTGGGTCAGACCAAAGGTCCATCTAGCCCAGTATCCTGTCTTCTGACAGTATCCAATGTTGGGTGCCCCACAGTGAGTGAACCTAACAGGTAATGATCAAGTGATCTCTCTCCTGCCATCCATCACCCCCCTCTGACAAACTTTCCCTCTCCAGCACCTGGCATTGGCTACTGTCAGAAGACAGAATACTGGGCCAGATGGACCATTGGTCTGACTCAGTAGGGCCTTTCTTATGTTCTTGTGTTCTATGTCCTAGTTGCTTGGGAGCCCGCTATTAGGAAAATACTGCAATGTTTCCTTTAATCCATCTATGGTGTAACATTAAATGATTTCAATCATCTATTTATTTTTCTATTTATGTTTAAGTAAGATCACATTTAGCTAGAATCATCCTGTTCAGCTACTCATGAAGACAATGTACATCTGTCCTCTCCCACTGAGCACATTTGAACAGAGAATTATGTCAGAGAAAAACCTAACTTTGTATGTCATTAGTTAGAGTGGCATATCTTATCCTAACCAGGACACTTTTATATTGGATGTGCATGACAGGCTGCAGTGATAAAAACCCTTATATAAGAATTCCAGACACTCACTGTCTGGAACAGTGACTGGAATATTAGCAGCATAAATAGAGTATTGTGGTAGTTATCTCAAATGCTCTGTAAATAGTTACTATTTGCTATTGCAGGAAAGTTTATCCAGAACCCCTAGACATGATTCATTCATTCAGTCATTCATCTTAAAGTTTGAGGTGGCACACTAGACAATAACCTAGAGCTGACTTATGCAGAATGATGCAAATGTTTCCTTTTTCAGCAAGCAATTTGAAACTGAAAACCTGTCATGCAGCAGTAGGTGTGAACTAGAAGCAGCAGTTACAGACCCCATGCCCTGGCAGGTCTGTGGTGCTCTGCTGGCACAAAGTGCCTCTAAACCTGGACCACTGAGGATCTCAGGTAGCACAGAGCTGCCTTAGTCATCTATGACTTGTGGATGCTGGCAGAAAGGGGCTTGGCTGGGGGAAAAAAGTGTGTGGCTTGGGTGTCTTAGTCTCTCTAAGCTATCAGTGATATCTGGTGTAAGTTGGAACAGGTGATCACAGAGCACAAATACTCCTTTGGCGCAGCAGGGGATCCTCCATATTGACTCCGAAAATGGAGACCGTTTCAAATTTATCTTAAGCATGTTTCAGCTTAAGCTGTGGTTTTTCAAACACACTCTATGCATATATTCAGTGCAAACTGTTTTCTATAAAAAGGAGTAATGCCATTTCTATCAGAGGGACCATGCTTCCCTGAACCAGTGCCACTTCATTTGATTGAAAGCCATACATTTGCAAAGTCTGTCTCATCAGAGTTAACCTTTCTTAAACTGATATGTGCAATCTAGACAGCTTCAAGATTTGATTTCATACTTTTGTTCTCCAGTAAAGAACGACATTTTAAGTTCAGTGAAAGATGTATTGCCTGCCCAATTCCCTCCAGTAAACTGGCAGAAGCAATTTTTAAGAGGTGTGAAACTGAAAGAGTACAAGAGCCACCTTTCTAAGTAGAGCAATAAATTTACTCCTAAAGATAGCACCAATATAATGTTCTGTAAGGGAAGGACTAATATCCTGTATTATGATTGTATCCTAATAACCAACAAGTATTGCATCTCTTCAGTTCTCATCTTTGCTTACCATTTCTTATATGCCCAGAATGTTGTAGAGAAAAAAGAAATCCAAAGCTACATTCTTGTACAAATCTATAATTTTAACCAGCAGGAAGGATGGTCTAGTTGATAGTGCATACCGCTGAGATGGCTGTAAACCCAGGTTCAAGTCCTAGCTCAGCCACAGACTTCCTGTGTGACCATGACCAGGTCACTTAAATCTTCCCTGTGCCTCAGTTCTCCATCTGTAAAAGGGGAATAATACTTCCTTACTTTACAGGGGTGTTGTGAGGATAAAGTCTATTAATGAGTGTTGGTCATTTAGAAACGACAATGGTGAAATCCATGTAAGTAGTGAGAAACGGAAGCATTTACATGGAATAGCTTCACTTTGTACTATGCTGAGTTTGGAAAACAGAAGATTTACTTAGCAAGGTCAAAAACTCTCTAACGGAAGGCCTGATTAACCCCCTCCCGAAAGCTCTGGATTCTGATCTGCACCTTTTGAGATCACCCTGTCCACAAACTAATTGTAACTTCAATAAGCCTTCATTTAGGGCTTGATCATGTGAACACTGAGCACTCTAGATCCAAATGGCAAAGCACTTAAACATGTTCTCAACTTTCAGCATGTGATCAGTCTGACGCTTAAGTGCTTTGCTAGATAAGGCAGGATCAAACCGTTAATTCCTTTTCTCAACAAGTCCATTGTACTGTCTGTTAACAAGCTGCTTATCTCTGATAATACTGCACCCAGAGCTAAGGTATGCTTGATTTTAAAATACTGATGGACTACGGCTATTTGCTCTATTGAAATTTCAAGTACAATCTCTCTCAGCATTTGATACAGCTGTACATCTGAGTGCCTTCCACGTTAAATCAATGGGAATAGCAAAGTCCCTAACAACATTAATGGAGTCTCTGGCACATCTTCCTTTTTGAGGTAAAACTCTACTTGAGTATGGTTTTTTATTTTATTTATTTAATTAACTGATTTTTTTGGGGGGTATAATGGGACATTAACATCATGAGCGTCAAATTTCTCACTGAAGGACCATCACCAGATTAGAAGCGTCTAAGCATATCCTGAAGTGGCTCTGAAATTCAGGTGTTCTAAGAGGACAACTAGCATAGTGGAAATTTCAAAGGTAGAAGGGCTTTTGGGATGAAGGATATGGTATTCACACAAAAAAGGCTAGATTTTCAAATTTAAGTGTGTGCATATTTGCATGTGTAATTTATGTCCACAAATACCTCATATACAGGTGTAAATTCTAGGTGTTTGTGCGCACACATCAATTAATCTAAGTGAGCATATCTGGTTTGGTTTGTGAATACACATGGAGAATTCTTTATTTACTTACTTATACTGGGAGCCTAGGGACTCCAGTCAAGACTTGGGCTCCTTTGTGTTTATGAATGGAAGATAGCTGTGTGCAAATGTACACACACAATTTCATCTCCTTAATTCAGAAAGTTGGTCCAGAGTATCTTGCTTGAAACTGGAGCTTTTTTTCTTAAACTCTAGGTCCACCCATACAGCTTTGCCTGTTCTTAGATTTATTCTTTTGGCTAGTATTCTAACTAGCACTTCGTTTAGCAAGCACTTCACAGATATTACCTAATTAATTCTCCCAGTACTCCTGTGAGCTAAGTAAGACTAATTCTCTTATTCTAGAAGTGAGGAAACTGAGGCAGAGAATTTAAACGGCTGAGTTTAAGAGGTAGTGGCTGATCCAAGTCTATACTCCTAGAGTCAGCCATTAGAACTCGGTCACTGGTCCAGGGTTTGAACCAATAGATCATGTCTCTTCAAAGGAAAAAAATAAAACAAAACAGATTTTCAGATGCTCTCTTTTAAGCCAGGGGAAAAATATTCCAAAATAAACCTCATGAGACCTTTCTATTCTGATCAGCTCTGAAAGTTAAAAAGCAGAGAGTGTGTCATATTTTTCAAGATTTGCAAATTTTCTTTTAAAATGTAAAGCCATTCATCCCTTTCTCAGTGTCTGCAGATTCCAGAGTTTCTTTTGTTACCTAAAGTCATGTCAATATTTATGAGATTAAGTTTAAAAGAAAGAGTTTGGGCATGGAAAATCTAGATTAGCATCTTTGCTGAAGAACATTAGTGGTAGTAGCAAGGCAGAATACATCATGTAGCTACAAAAGATGGGGAGGAGATAGTACAGTAATGTAAATACTTGAGAACACCAATCTGACCAGAGAGCACCAATACTTTCTTTTTAATCACCTACCATTCTCTACCAGCTTTCCTATGGCAAACTAGTAATCTAGATAGAAGCTGAGAGCAACTCAGAAACAGTAAATCATCTATCAGTGTGTGAGGGAAGAACCCTTCCTTAAGATCTTTTTCTTTCTTCCCCAACTCCAAAAAGCTACTTCAGCAGCAGACAGAGCTGAGCTGCCAAATACAGCAAAATAGCTCAGATTCCTCAGCTCTTGTAAACACGTAATGATGTGTAGAATTTACAAAGCCTGCGGCGACATATAGCTGGCATTCAACCTGTCAACTATCTCTGCCTATTAAAAAGGCAGCAGAGTTATGATGTTAATGTCTGAAACATACCCACACTCTGTTGAATACATCACTTTGCTGTCACTAGTATTGTGATAAGACTCTTTTCTAAAGCTATCTAAAAGGCAAAAATGCAGTTCTGTAGTGAATTCAAAATTGCAGCTGCTCAAAACAGTGGATTTAATATGTCTGATGAACATTGTAAATATAAAAATATATAACACACCAAAAAATAATGCAATATAACTAGCCACAGCACTATCAAAGCCACTAGGCATATGCTAGAGATAGCCTGGCTGTCTATCAGAGAATTTCAAGCTGGGTCACTTTACATTAAGTACTCAAGCATACAAAGACTGTAAAAGCACTGTGGAAGGCTTAACACAGAATTTTGTGGGAGCAGATCAGAACTTTTTACACCACTTTTAAGAATGGCAACCTCACAATGCATTTTCAGTAAAGTTCTAACCAATTAAAACATTAAGTCACAGTGTTCAATCGCTGAAAGTTGGAGGAAAAGATTAAGGCTCACTAAGGATTTTACAGCAAATTCTCTCCAAAATTAATGTTATTGCATATACCTAAACACCTGTGATATGGATTTTGTGGGGAGAGCATGTCGTTATAAGTATTAGAAATGATGAGTGTGCAAGTGCACCTGTGTGTATGTGGGCTGTTTGAGTGTGCCTGCCCCAGTCTCATCATCCTGCTGACCAGAGAGGACTAAAGAGAATGACAGGGAATGTCTGAGCACAGGAATTGCTGCTGCAGATGATCTGGGGACTGGAGGTAGGGGTGGGGTGTAACAAGACACTGTGATTTGCCACAGCTTTGCCATACTTTGAATTGTATATGACATACAAAACCCAGCCACTTTCACTCAACTGTGCATACAATTCTGGGACTTTTTTAGCTCAGAAATACTTTCTGGCCGGCCCTTGCCATCAGGGTGCTGTAACCTGCCACATGTTGCTTAAGACCAGGGGTTCATAAGCACAAGAGAGACACAGGGACAGGATTACAGTTTGCATCAGATTTACCCACCCCTTCCTCTCAATTGTTTCAGTCTCTATCTACTGCACTGCTGTAGCAGGCCCAGATGCAGATCTTGTTGTTGATGCCACTAGAGGGCCACCAGTTGGGAACCAGAGACACTGCTTTGAGAACTGAGCACAGCAGAAGTATTAACAACATTCTGCCTGACCTCAGCATATTTGACTGATACACAGAGTTCTAACATCACCATTATACAATTCAGAATCTGTGCTTGCTGCACCATTCTTGGCGATAAGTTTGCTTCCTTCCATACATACACATGGTAAATACTCTAATCAGATGAGGATTTAAAGTAGATAGGTCAAGATGGCTTTGCTATCTCCTATCTATACCCACAACTGCTCTGTCTGATGTCTTCTACAAACTATGTGTAACATGAAACTTATCAGATCAGGAGAATACAAATTCCAAGCTAATCAGAGTGTTTATTCTCCTGTGTGTTGTGGGTGTAATATTACTGTTCTCATCAGACTCCCAAGGCCACTCACACATCCAAGGATTGTATTTCCATTTCTGAATTGCAACGCTCAACGCTGTGGGCTGTGTCAGTCACAAACTGCGACCTGGTATGAACTGAAGAATGTGTTGTCTCATTATCCTTTGAAAGATTATTAGCATCCAGGGAGGCGGACATATTTTCCTGGGCAAATAACCTGTCTACACGTCTCCCAGCATTGTCACAAGAAACACACAGTTGGATTCTAGTCCTCACTAGTATTCCGAGACAGATTGATTTTCCTAACACCAAGGGCAAGTATTGAGACAGCATCAATTCCAGCACTGCTCTTGCTATTATTGTTGAGATTGACTTTTATAGCATGTGTCTAGCTAGCTAGCACAAATAAGTACATAAGGCATCTATTACTCTGGTATACAAATATTCAACCAAAGTATTAAGAAGCTAAAGAATGCAGAACGCTGCTTCCTTTCATTGTTCCCCAGTGTTGCTTGGTCTTTTTACATATCTATTCGTGCAAGGATTTTTTTATTCTAATTTTTTAAAAACCAGCTATGCTTATCAACTAGTCACAAACCACCGCAGGCAGTAACTGCAACTGAATGGGAACCCATGAGCTCTATCCCATTCTAAACTATTAAAACTATGACTAAAACTGATAAAACTATATCATTATAATTATTAGAACTGTATCAGAGACTGAGACACTGAAGGTTCTGACCTGGACCATGTAGTGGTGAGAAGGAAATGAAGATGAGGCCGCCCTTTATTGCCTCAGATGGAAGCACGTGGGGAGCCAGGATGCATGCGCGGACCAACAGATATTTTCAAATTCTCTGACTCCAGGCACATGAATAACCCACAATGAAATACAATAGGTACCATCACTCTAAGACAGTGGTTCTCAACTTGTTTCAGTCCACAGACCACCAGGACAATCAAAAATTTTTGGTGGACTACCCGCCTTTTTTTTTTGTTGAGACACAATTAAAAAGAGCAGACACACTTTGGTTTGAAAATTTATTTATTTCTTCTAGAAGCTTGGATTCTCTTCTCACTGACAAGGTTTTCAATGTTTGGAGTGGAACTTGATAATGCACAACAAATATTGCTTTCCACTCTGAGCCGATTCCTCTGTTTGGACTTAACGTGCAGAAAACACAAAAATCCCATCTCACACATATAAGTTGATGCAAATGGCAAAAGAAATCTGACTGCGTGTGCTGATAGATCTGGGTAACTCCCGGTCATACTAGCCCAAAATTTCTCTATGGTAGACTGCTGGTACACATCTTGGGTCACAAAATCATTTTTCAGATCCAAAAATTCCTCCTGAAGATCCTCTGGAACACTATTAACATCTGTTGTGAATGGATTCCTGATGAAAGATAATCCATCCTTTGTCCTGTCCATCTCCGGAAAGTATAGTTGGAACTTGTCTTGTAGCTTCTGCAAATGATCGATAATTTGCGTCTGAATGGCTTTTTTTTCCCCGCGCATGCCATCTACATATGGAAATTGATCCAAATTATTGCCTTCAACTCTTACGATCAGAGTTCCAATTCGTCAAGAAAAGCCTTGATGATGCTTTGGTGAGAGAACAGATTTGCACCTTTCCCTTGCAGCTGAAGATTCAGTTTGTTCAAGAAATCAAAAATATCAACAAGATACACAAATTCTTAATTTGAGTGCATCAGCTTTGGACAGAAGTTATTGGCAACACAACGCAGTCGCGTCCTAGATGACGCTATGGATGACATGCTGCGTGGTTGTGAACACAGCGTAAAATAGCCTAATGGCAGCGCCTGCTCACACTATCTGACTCAGGATAATATTTGTGTAGACCACTGAAAAAGTCACCATGGACCACCAGTAGTCCATGGACCACCAGTTGAGAACCACTGCTCTAGGCCATTTAACTTTCATCTACTCCACAGCGGTGTGACCCATTGCCATTCTCAAATTTCCCATGTCATATCAATGAGTGACATGGAATTGCTGAAATTTAACTGGAAATATGCCAGCTTGGAAGCATTTTAATGATCAGTCAAAAGAAAAGATGCTCAAGTCCTGGCAAGTTAATATTTGGGGTTTGGGGCTTGGGGTCTTCCCAAGACACCTGAATTAGATTTATCACATTGAATTAAATATCCAAAAGGAAGAAATATGATTTAATCTCCATCAGTTATCCCCTCAAACCTAGTGGTGATAAGAGCCAACAGCTGTCCCCGATTTCTTTACAGCGTGTGGGTGCCACGTGTAAATTAATACACTCAGACAAAAGTTGTGAAGACATTGTTGCATATGTTCTGTGAGAATTAAAGTCCTATTTAAAAAGATAGCCACTTCAAAGAAATATAATGTAGGAGGGAGGGGCTATTATGCAAGCAAAATATGAATAATTTTTTCCATTCAGACCCTCTGGAAAGTTCATCGTAGTCTAGAGCACATCAATCAGTTGTGACAAAGCTCCAAGTTTGCACTTGTGGGTCCTGCGCTTCCTGGCAGATTTAGGGGCCTCAGAAACTCATCTAGGCCCCAGAGTGACCTCCCTTTCTCAGTATAATTGGCAAGAATCACCCTCATCACAGGCCAGTATGGAAGATGGAAAAAGCAGGGAGCCTGGGCCCGCCCTCTACTCCGCGCTCCAGCCCAGGGACCCTAATAGTATCAGCTAAGATGGCTGACCTTTTATCCACAATACACAATACAATTCCCTGGGCTACTTCCCCACAGCAGTCCCCGCTTCTTCAAACTCCACTTCACCCTTACCCTCAGGGCCTCCTTCCTTCTGTAGGATATGTTGTCCACCACTCAGTCTCACCAACAGCACAACTTCCTCCCACAGCTCCTGACATCCACAGCCACCTGACTAACTGGGAGGTTTTTATCTGCTTTCAGCCAGTCCCTGATTGGCTTCAGGTGTCCCAATCAGGCTAGCAGTTTCTACTCCTTTCTAGAAGGTTCTTAATTGGCCCCAGGTGTCTTGATTGGCCTGGAATAGCCTTTGTTTGGCTATCCAGGGAACAGGGACCTGCACATCCTGAGACTAATAATACCTGCCTTCCAGCACTCTCTTATATCCTTCTGGTTTGACTCCGTCACACAAGATAAAAGATATGTCCATTTTTACATCCCCGCCCCAAGATCCCCATTTATGGTTTTAAAACATTGACAGGTTTGTCCTCTTTTTTTGCTAGCAATCTTCACTATAGACAAAAGAAACACTGTGTTTTAACTTTTGTTCTTTGAACAATAAGACCCAATTCCTTTCTAGATCGTTATATGATTTTTGTACAAAAACTAAACAGTTAACTTACCCACTTCATCTTGAATCTCCTCAGCAACTGCTGGTACATTGTAGAGAAGGGATAGAGACTGGTTCATGCGCTCATATATCACACGTAGGTGTGTCATAACCTACAGAAATAAAAGATCCATTTTGAGGGGAAATCATTAGCGTTTTACCTACAGTCATCAATGGAGATTTATATATTACAGAGCACGACAGTTTTCAGAGGAAGTAGGTATAAACACACTGAGGCATGGATTCTGCAAGTCTCCAGTCATGAAATCTATTGCACATTTCAGTTCTCCTGACAGCTAACACAGAAACAGTCTTTCTGGCAATAGTTCTTCTTGGCCCCTTCTTGTGTCTCTGCACCTGAGCTTACATCCCATCCCAGCATCGTTGTCCATACCTAACATGTGAACAGGGACTGAATGAGAAGAGGGTGTCAATGAAGGTGGTCAAAATTTTTTGGTTGAACCTTCTTTTTGATGGAAAATTGGGTTTTTGACTAAACAAAACATTTCCACAGAAACTGTTTGCTTTCTGTGTAAAATTTTGACTTTTTGTTGAAAAACGGAATGTTCCAAAACTGAAATGATTTCATCCAAAAGTCAGTTATTCAATTCAGAAATGCAACTGTGGTAGCTGTAGTTCTGTTCTGTTCCCTCATGTCTTCATTCTCTATGAGCTAGGCTTCCCAGCTGGACTTCCTCTCCCATGATGCACCATGCCATGAAGCACCATCTCCCACTCCCAAGAGGCTAGACCATGGTGCATTATGGACCAGGAATCCCACCCTATACAAGACAGTGGAAACATAAGGCACTCAAACTACAACTCCCATGAGGCACTGCGGTAGCTTTTCATAATTGGAATATTTTGGTTTTTAATTTTCCACCAAAAGTTACTTTTCTGCAGGCCTTTCCCGACCCCAAAGTTTCTGACCAGCTCTAGCAGTCAATAACATAGAGGAGGAAACATCCCTTAGTACCAAGATCTCAGCACTCACATTTGCTCTTATTGCAGTTCTGCTGCACTGAGAGAACACAGGGCCAATAAAAGAACATTTAGAAATACATCTGCATTCCTTGTTCTAATTTCTTATTTGCCATTTCCCATTCTTCCTTGTCCAGTAACAGCCAAACTTCCCTATATACTGCAAATTTCAGCTGCACACAGGCTCAGTGCTAAAGTAATCCAAATTATAAAATAAATGGTCATATTAAAGGTTAAAAAAAGGATGATGCTTTTAAGGTTCTTTCTGGGGCTCGTTAGCAATGAACATTTCAGATTCCAGTGATTTTAAAACAATATGATCTCAACTTTCAAATATGGCACAGGAGTTAACATGAAGAAGTGTCTACTGTGTAAACCACGACATTAATGGGATTACATATCTTTAATTTGGCTGCTAGCAATGCCTGATCAGTTCAACAATCACAGCTGGGGCAGAGTTTCCAATTACGTGGTATCAGTAAAGAAAGAGCAGATTCTACAGATTACAGCACAGATTTTCAAACTCAGCCACTATGTCTACAAGTTTAATTGGCATCTTGAAAGTCAACTACATCTCTGTTGGCTTCTTTTTTGTTCCATGTAATTTGCAAGGAAAATATGAAAGCTGTTCCAAAAAAAATGTATCAAGGGTTGCATAAATATTCAGCAGTTGATGTGCCATGAAATACAGTGATCTCAGCTGAAAAGTGTGTTAGACACAAGCGAAATGCAAGATTTATATTTAGGGGCACCACAAAGTACCCTTACAAATGACTACAGAAATCCTGGTCAGAATGTTTAAGACTCTACTGTATTTAAAACTGTATTTAAAACTGTAAAAGAGGGAGTCAAATATTTAGCAGATAGTATCACAGTTTACAGTGTATATTCAGGAGACAGAAGTTAATTTAAATTTGCTGATAGTAGATTTGCAATAGTTCAAAACCCTGCTTGCCGTATTTACTCGTTATTACCTGAGATCTGATCTGGGCAGCTTTCTTTGGATCCACCATGCGGACATGTTCAAAGTGTTTGAGGGTATGCTGTCTGTCTTTCTGCTCTGCACGCACGTACTTCTTCAGCATATTGAACACATGGCGAGGCTATGGAGGAAAAGGAGGAGAAAATTCTGAATTCAACACACGTTTCTGCATATCTGAGCACTGGGATACCTTAGATCAGAGACTGCTCCTGAGACAAAGCACGAAAACAGTCACTGCTTGCAACACTTGCCCACTGAAGAAGATGCAACTCCTGGGAAGAACATCCAGTCACTAGATCAGTATATCACAGGTTATGCAGCTGGGCAATGGCTGCAGATGGATAGGACAGTTAGAAAGGGTAAGGAGTATCCAGCTTGGCCTGGTTTAAATTTCATCTGTGACATTTCTCTCGGTGGGTATGTCTTCACTGCAATTAAAAATGGCAGCGGGCCAGTGCCAGCTGACTTGGGCTCATGGGGCTCGGGCTGCAGGACTGTTTAACTGCAGCATAGGCTTCTGGACTCAGGCTGCAGCCTGAGCTCTGGGATCCTCCCACCTCGCAGGGTCAAAGAACCTGGCCTCCAACCTGTAAGTCTACAGTGCAATTAAACTGTACCGTAACCCGAACCTGAGTCAGCTGGCACAGGCCAGCAATGGATGTCTAACTGCAGTGTAGATGTACCCAGTAATTGTTTCACTGTTGGTGTCAGCAATAAGTGATCATCCTGAACTGCATGACAGGAACTGTTGCTAACTGAGGCCTACCCGAAAGTCGGAGTTCACACATTTCCACAGCTTGTCTAGGTCAAACACACTGCACACACCAGAGACTCTCTGCATTCCTTCACTTCTCTCTCACTAGGTCCCTGGGTGCTACCCTCCCATCTCCCTCCATTTCAGGGACTCCATTCAACTCTTCGTATTCTGTCCCTCATGTCAAGAGGATTTGTACCCATACCACTGACCCTCCCCATGAGAGAGGCTCTGTGTGCCCTCCCATTTCCTACTCCCCATGATGGTCCCATTTTCCCCACGCTGGGGTTTCTGTATTCACTCCCATTCCCCTTTCCTCCAATGCCAGGGTCTCTATGTTACCTCATCTCTATCCTCTCCCTCCTTAGAACCCAGATTCTTCCCCTCCCGGGTCCCCACTTTTCCTTCCCCACCTCCCTCTGTTCCCATTTTCCCACCTCCACCCAGGAGGAGTAGGGTGGGAGTGAATCAGGAATGGGTTCAGAAAGTGTGAAGAAGACTGGGACAGGTGCTCATTTATAGGAATAAGGCCTGCTGAACTTTACTCAGGATGTGTAAACTGATGTACAGTGTTCAAATAGTTAAGGATCTCTTTAGTTTTAAAAAATCTTTAAAAAAGAAAAAGAAAATCCCTTCTGAGGAAATTTCTAGCCTAGAGATAAAAAAATGCAAAATTGTTTTCAAAGTCAAATGAAAAGCTTTATTGGCTTTAGGACTGAAATTCATTAGTGGCACAGAGTCTTGGAATGAAACTGCCAGCAGACTCCTGCTACGGACAAAGTCCCTAAAAGTAAATAACCTTATGAGTCCTGCAGTAAGGAAAACGTGAACTGAATCAACAGCTATCAAAGGATTACAGAAATAGAGCCTAGAGAAGAAGGAAGCACAGGGGGACTTAAAACAATGGTAACTTCAAAGAAAGGAAGTGAGATTATCTTTGTTGACATTTTGGTCCTCTGCCTCAAGAAATTATATAAATATAAAAAAATAGGTTAGGGTAGAGAAAAACAGATTAATGGGACACATTTCTTGTTTTTTCTCAACATGTTTTTGTCTACTGTGATGGTCAGGTCCAGGAAGATTTACATTATCTGGGACAACTATACTAAGAGAGGTCTTATTGCTATAGCAATTATAAATCCCTTTTAAGCACCACTTATTCTGCTAGCCCCATCTGCATAATATGCAAAAATTGAGAAAAGCCCAAAACATACCACTAACAGGGAAAGATACAACAAGTAAATCATGAGAGACTAGAGCATCATTTGCCAAGAAATGACTCTTGGATGTTTGCACATGAAACTTAATTAAAAGCATAAGGCATCAAATAAACTATTAAATGTATGGGTTTTCATACACTAGTGATACCTTAGTTTCTTTCCAATGGAGGGAAAAAAAGCACTAGACAGTCTGCATGTGCTCAAAGAAGCCTGCAGATCTGTTTTTAACTATGCTGACCCCAGGTAAGACCTGGACAGTAACAAATGGCCTACTTATTTATCAAACGGCACAATGAAGGTCAGGAAATAAGGACTCTGAAGAAGTGTGATTTAAAGCTAAGGAGAGTTTTTGATGCTGTGAAACATTCTATTGTCTCACACTGATTCGTAAAGCTCATTTGCCAATACTTAGGAGCTTGTGAACGGAGCCATCACTGGAAGAGCTGGATTGCATGTATCTATAGAACAGGATTTCTTGAATGCCGCCACAACATTCATGCCTGTAGATACGCGTGAGAGAGGAAAGGGGATGAGAGGGAGTGAGGGAGTTGACTGAAGCAGAATTGAAGCCTGGATCAGGCTTGTTACATGAGCTAACCAGAGACACCTGGTGCATGGAGAGAGTCTCAAGCAGATGGTTCCCTGTAAGAGAGGAGAAGCTGCTGTTTGGGAGAGCTGACTCTAGGAAGTCTACATGGGAGTCAGCTCTGAGCAGGACAGTTGTAAGCTGAATCACTAGGCAGCTCACCCCGAATAAACCAAAAGAAAGAACTTTCACTCACCACAGCTCTGAGCTAAGAGCCACCCATGTGTTGGGGACAGTTTTTTGGAACTTTTGAGAGTTTTACTTTTGAGTTATTGACTGACTAAACCCAGCCCCAATCAGGGTGGTGGCTGGACAAGCAACTGTGTAGAATCTCTGTAAAAGGGACTGGAAGAGGGAGAACAAAGGCAGGGCAATGCAGAAGCACCCCGGGCAGATGGCAGGAGGCCATCTTATTTACAATATGTAATAAACTGTTCAGGCTTGCCTGATGTCCAGTAGTTATTACAGGGGACTGAGTCAGGAGATCTAGGTGATAGTCCTGTCACTGCCACCAACTCCCTGTGCATAACTGTGAGAAAATAATCTACAAACTTCCCTGGGCATATGGAGATACGTGAGGTCATTTCTACTTTGGGCTCAACAAAACAAATGAGATATTGTCCATTGAACATCCAATTTATAGCAGATGTTTCTGCTTTTCCAGAGTCTTCAGTTGTCCAAGAAAGAGTAATTGTACTTATGCCTTTTCTGGAAGAGGTCAGTACTCCCTCCCCTCTCCAGTCTGATGCCAGAAATTTAAGAAACTTAACTCTAGACAAAGTAACATCACTTTTCAAGGATGATAATGGAAAAAGAATATAATAAACTGGTAACTGCTGGTGCTGGAGATGTGAAGAATGGGGTGGCGGTACTTGTCCCTTGATTATCTAACTACTCTAAAGACCATTTCAATGTTATTTGTACTACGATAGTAACTAGAGGCCCCAACTGAGATCAGGAACTCACAGTGCTAGGAACTGGGCAAAGGTATAGTAAAAGACAGCACCTACCCCAAAGAGCTTATAATCTAGGTGGATGCAGCAAACAAGGGAAAGCTGAGGAGGTAGAGAACGAGGAGACAAGGCAAGGCGCACGGCTTAGCAAAATGAACATTAGTTATGGCTCACTTCCTGCCTAGCTGTTCTCAGCAGATCACCTCTTGTACGCATCCTGGCAGAGTTGAGTTCTAAGGCGAGATTACAGTGATCTTGTATCCATCCCACAAAGACTAAGTCTACAGCATGGGCCAAATCCTTGCAATCCTATCATATGCAGAACTCCCATTCTCTTCACTGAGAATTATCCACTTTGAAAGGATGCAGGACAAGTTCCTACAGCTGGATGGATTACTGTAATTTTGGGGCATGGATTACTACATCTGGAGGGGAGGAGGGGAAGGGACCTTCAGATTAAAGCATAAATGAAAATGTTGCTACTATCTGATCCTTTAAATCTCAAGGTCTGAACTCTAATCCCCTATGCGTAAGAATGCACTATTGCTAGAGCAGTGAGTCAGCAATGCACGGCCAGTGAAAGGATATTTCGCACACTAGGCAAAACTTCCACCTTGTGTTCCCCCACCCCTGGGTGCCCTGCGGACGGCAGCTTCCCGCCTTCCCCCGGGGAGCCCTAAAGACAGCAGCTCCCGCCCTCCCCAGCAATGTCAGTTTCAGTCTGGAGCTGGCTTCCCCTGCACAGGGAGAGGGAATCTGGGGGCACCAGGCTGAAACTGACATTCCCAGCAGGGACGCCAGCGGCTGGGCAGAGCTCTGCCTGAGGCTCTCAGACTCCCTCTCCCGGCAAAGAGAAAGAAGTGGCACAGCTTTGCCTGCGCTGGGAGAAGGAGTTTGAGGGCCGCAGGTGTCAGTGCGCTGCAGGCAGCCCAGCCCAGGAAAGCTTTAAAAAAAAACTCGGGGGCACTGCTTTTTGGTGCCCCAAGCGACCACCTAGTTCACCTAATGCGTTGCACCGGCCCTGCATATCTTATATTTGATATTTAATCTGCAGGGTTGATAATTATTGAAAAAAACTGGTTATAGTATTTCTCAATTGAAAATTCTTCTCCCTATTTTTAAGAATTGTTTTTCTTTTTATACATTTGTAGCTATACTACTAAAAAAACAAAAACACCACAGCTGGAAGAGTGTATGCCAAACAGATAATAAACTACTTAAGGCAGCTAGCAGGGGCTTGTCTGAGCCCTATAGAATAATTTTCATTACAGTCAGTGACAATAACTGACAAAATCTTATTTTTTAATTATCTCACTTAACTTTATCAGAAAGCAAACTTTATTTAGCAAATTGACTTTCCTCATCCACATGCTTATATTTATCTTGACTGGCTCTTTCAGCTACTCTTATTAATCCAGTAACAAGAATGTTAAATTACCTCCTAGGCAGCAGCATCCTGAATTCCTCAACATTTTGAACACATCTTATTTCATTAAGAATATTGTGTAATGCTGATATCAGAAAATCCTGACTGGTTGGCCTGCGGACTAAATTTCTTAAGAGCAAGGGCACGCTCACATTATCTATATGTTAGGAAGAACAGCGTGCATATGTGTGCAGACACAAACAGACTGAGGTTATCTATGTAATGAATTGTGGAGTGAGATGATAACTTGTGCTCATCAAGCACTCGTGTCTACTTCACCTGCATCCTACCTAGTAGCCCATCTTTTACCTTGGACCTTTTAGCAGATTCAAACACCTGCCTTTTTAAAAAACAAACAATACTTAGTCACCTTCAGTGTATTCTCTATGGTACAGCCTAATTACATGGTCACATATTATTTCTCCAATAATATAGAATATATACTGCATTATTTTCTATAATCATTTATACTTAAATTTATTGCCAGAATGGCCTAGAATAAACTTTTACAGAACTCTCTCTCTGATAAATTCTAAGACAGAGGGGGTTGCGAGCTTATTACAAGGGGGAGTCGCAAGCTGTCATCCTCCACTCCAAACCCCGCTTCACCTCCAGCATTTATAATAGTGTTAAATATAAAAAAAGGTTTTTAATTTATAAAAGGGGTGGGTCATACTCAAAGACCTGCTGTGTGAAAGGGGTCACCAGTACAAAAGTTTGAGAGCCACTGTTTAAAGATAAGTTCTTATTTTAACTCATTCTGTTAGCACCCAAATACTATACATTTTTCCACCAACTAGCAGCACTGTCTTTCTTGGCCCAATTCAGATGATGAGAGAGTTAACCACCATGTAAGTTAGCTGCAAATTTACCATAGGCCAGTCAATTTTAACTGTTAGTCTATTATTACAGACTTCGTGTGGAGCATGCTGTGTAATGATGGTTATCTGTAGTTTTTATAGTTGGTTTGTGAATGTCTTCCATTCAGCTCATCCTGCATACACATTATTACAAGATACTGCATTTGTGCCTAAAGTTGCAGGAAAAAGTGTCTATACTCTGTTATTTGGTGAACAGTCTTGTTACATACTGTGAAAATGTATACATAGACGAGTTAAAGTTGCAAATATGACCTTGATTGTGTAATTTCCTGACTGGAAAATACTTAATCATCCAGTCTTAAAATTTTCAAAACAGTTTGGAAATTGAGAGACAGAATTAAAGTCCAGATGAAGAAGGAAACTCTGACGACAGCTTGGCAGGTGGCATCTTATTCCTCTTAGTTATAGTAGCACTGAATCTATGCCTTAAGTTGGAGTTGTGGGAGATGTGCTATTGCCAGTGCCATCATTTGGATGAGAGGCAAAATAAAGGTTTCATGACCATATACAATCCATGAATTTTCACAGACAACCTTTTCCATTTCCACTTCCAAGAGTGAAGTGTTAACTTTAATGTCTTGGACAAATTCCAAAATCAGGTAATTAGAATCTGCCTGTCTAAATCCCTCCTGTAATTTTCCTTATTCAAGTTTTTCTTGATAACTTCCTGATGCACAATAACTGCTGAATTTTCACTCCAGAAATGGCCACATTTCAATGTCAGGAGAAGTGATCCTTGTATCCAAGGTCAAAAAAAGCATTTTGAGACCTTTCTTGATGAAACAGCTTTATAAATGTAAGGTATTCTGAGAGAACACTCAGCCTCATAAAAGTGAATTCACAGTTATAGGCATTCATTTATGAAATACTTTCACAAAGCAAACAGAAGGCTGAAAATTGTAGCCTAACAGAAGCTGTTCCTATAACATCCTAAAGAGAAAATGTTCTTTATCTCCTTTTTTTTTTTTTTTACTAATCTTTGCCATACTAAGCAGGCCTTAGTTTGATTTTATTCTAGTCAATGTTGACAGTTCCTTGCCATTTGTCTATAAAGGGAATTCTATTAATTTATATCCTAAGGTTTAGTCTCCTCCCCCCTTTATTTTTTCATTTATTTCAGCTTTCAGCTTTAGTACCCAAAGGATTCCTCAATACTGGAGACCTGTGGAAATGATTAACTGGTGGAAGTCTGGCTTTATTTATACCCACCAAGTCAGCACATGAACACACTTACATTTTCTTTTCAAGAGGCAATTACAATGAAAAGTGTCCCACTGGTCTCTTTCCTGACCCAGAAACCAGACATCATCAGAAATTTGTGCTCTGATACAACAGTTGCAAGCAGGTGAAAAATATTATACAACCCTTAAACACATTATCTTCCTGCTCTATTGCACCAGCATTTCAATCTCAGCGACTCGTGTGTAATTTGTTTTGAAACAACAATTTCACTGCGTTATGGAAAATGGAAGTTTATTAAATTTAGTCTAGATTGATATAGATAACAAGCTGACTCATTTCGCTAGCCCAGAACACTGACCACTGAAAAACAGCAACAACAAAAACCCAATTAAAGCGATTTTGTGTATTTGAAAAACAGCTTCTAGGGAAACTTCCATGCAAAATTCTGAGCAGCCTCATCATTCTGATCAAAAACTTTTCTCACCCTTGAAAACAAGAGGCATGTCTAACAATTACTTCTTTTTATTAGCCTATAAGGATGATTAATTGGCTAGATTTTATCAAATGACTGTAAAGTTAATGGGACTGGTCTGGTGCAGAAAAAGCAGATTATCATGGGAGCGTTCAAGAAAGACTCCACTGAAGGGTGAGCTACAAATATTTAAAGAGACTTTCACACTGAAATAACATTACAAACATAACTAAAATTTGGATTCAGTTTCCTTTCACATGGTTTTAATGAGGTCTTCATAAGCTACACATGGGCAAAATGCCACAATTTACATCCAATCTTCTCAGCTTTACGCCTCCCTTGACTTCGGGAGAGAAGGATAAAATGGGACTAAGATTTGGACCAATTGTGGTTTTGCTTTTCGGAACCTTAACTCACTATGTTTTACAAAATTAAACACCTGAAAATTTTGCTTACTTGAGATTGAGAGGAAGCAAAGCCAGAAACATTTATTAGTAAAACTTCCCTCTGAAATCTGGGTTTTAGATAAAATGGGACCTGGCAAAGTTATGTAAAACCTACTACATGGCTAGGTTTGCCTCCATCTTATTTCATCAGTAGCTTGCTCCCAGAAAACCCATCTTCTTTTGCTGGCAAATTGAGGATTATGACTACACTATGTGATCAAGCAAACCATCTAGGAAGCAAGGGAGTCTGTTTTTATTCATACAAAAGCATTTTCAACAGCAGCTGGAAAAATGCTGAAAATTATGATTTATCAAAGTTTGACCCCGTTTAAAAGAAAAGCTGAAACCTATTCCTCCCGGCACAAATCCCATAAATGGGCTTTGAGCAAAGAACACCACAGCTGTGGGTTTAGGTGAGTGGGTCTACGGGCTGGAATAGTGGCTGCTCCCCTCTTTCCCGACTCCAGGTATTTTGATTATTGGATCAGTGCAACTGAAGATACAAAAGACCTTCCCCCTTTGGGCTACCCCGCAACTTCATCTCCCCACAGCAGTCTGATTGGGTTCAGGAAAGACCTGCAATGCTAAGGGAGCAGAGGCCCCTTAAGGGGCCTCTTCACATGCCCTTCTTTCCCACTGTGATGGCCAAAAATCTACCCCATTGTGCAGAGGACACTACCACTTCTGCAAGTGAGCCGTGTTGCTCTAACAGCACAAACTATAGTCTTCTCAAAGCACCTGAACAAAAACAACATGGCAACTGAAATTCAGACACACATTTGGGGCCTTATGCCACAGGCCATGATTTACACTTGTGCCAAGCATTTCTAAATCAGAATGGTAGCATTTTAAACCCTCTGCGCACAGTGCACAAGGCAGTGGGAAAATGAGCCTCTGAACTTTTTCCTTATATTTCCTTTCTTATACCACTGTGAACTCGAGGGGAAAAAAGTTTTTACATAGGAAGCCAAAGGTAACCATGAAGATCAAATGGAGAAGGGGAGGGAGAGGACAAAAGGAGGGGAAGCCAATTAAACTCAATGTACACATGAAAAATAAAACATGAACAAATATCTGAGCTAACCTACTCAGAGAGAATTATAACTCTGTATTCCTCTGGGGGTTTTTTTATTTGCAAAATGAAGAACAAAATTACAGATTTTCTAAGGTGTAGTTACATATTAACACCACCTGCCCTTAATCTTCCTTCTTTACTAATACCATTGAGCAGTGCAATATTTTGACATGAGAGACTGAACAGATGCATTCCATTTCCAAAGACAACAAAGTACAGAACAGCTCTGCTGTACAAAGAATCGGAGGCAAGGATCAGCTCTGAGGTTTTGGACAGCTTGCATGATGTTGCTTTCAGCTGCACCATCTTGCTCAATTTTCTGCTTAGTTTTGTTCTTAAATAGGCCTTGAGCTATTTGACTCCATTTTGTAATTCCTCTGTTTTCCTGAATGCTGGGTAATCACGCAGAACGTCTCTATAGCTGGGATTGTACTGTGGTGTACAATTACTTCTAAAATTTTGGAGTTATACCAATCTTTCCTGCACAAAATAAAACCATAACTGGATTCCAGTTCGTCAGCACTGGGGTGCAAGATGCCAAGATAACCTAGGCCAAGGAAGACGATAGCAGGCAACGTGTGTGTCTGGGTGTGCGCATGTGTGCACATAAAACTGTACTGTGCTTGGCTGACAGCACCCAAAGCTGGTCTATCCTGTTTTACAATCTCTTTACTTCCTTCTTCCTGTTTTTTGTTTTAATTTTAACCTTCTTTCTCCCCCATCTCCACCTCCTGCCACCAGTCTGGGTGTTGTCACTCTTTTCTCTATTCAGCCTTGAGCTGGGAATGTCCAATGCCTCGCTAAGTGTTTATGTATAGTATTGAAGTATCCCGCCATTTATTAATGGCATTGCTGTGAGGTATGAGTGTAGCATTATCCTCATTTTTCATAAGGGGAACTGGGGCACAGTGAGATTGATTTCCCCAAGATCACTGGGAAGACTGGGGAGAGCCAGGAGCTGAACCCAGATCTGCTGAGTCCCAGTTCACTGCTCCTCCTCATTAGATTATTTTCTCTTTGAAAGTCTTTTTGCAGCAGGAAGCATATTTATGACATAATATAAAAGCAAAATCGACAACATGTAATGCCTGTGACCCTCTCATCCATCTGAGAAAGTCGTGACACAGGCCTAAAGAAAATTACCCTGCAAAGAAAAAACTCAAAACAGCTTTATTACAAATCTGAACTTGCTTCTCTCTAAAGGCAGTGATGTGCTGCCAGTATCTTAACTATAAGCATTCACAAAAATGCTTACATTCTTCTGTGGAGGAACTGCGATGAAACATAGCCATTTGTTTTCCAATTTAAAGAAATGCTCTCTTATACCTTCTCTCAGAGAATCTGGCCACCTTACTTGGCAAACTAACTAACTTATTAAGCTGCTGGAAATGTTTACACTTTATTCTTGTGGTATATTAACAAAATAGCACAGTGCTTGACTTATCATTGGAAGGTGTTATTGGAGGGGACTTTCCTCTAGGCAGAGATTGTTTAGCAGTAGACAAAGAAGATTTGATTTCCTCAGGGCCAAACTCCTTGCAAGTGACAATGCCCCCAGGAGCACATCCTGTCTTACTGTCATTCCAGCCAGCTGTTTCCCAAGGACAGAAATGAGGTTGAGTCCAGAGAAATATGCACAGCTCTAGCTGAGTTTTCCCCCATTCCCGTTATCCCTTGGGGTGGGAGTGCAAGAGGACTGATATTTGGATTCTGATGGTATTGCTGTTCATGAGTCAGAAGATCATCTGAACAGTCACATGGCCAAATTAATCTGATAGACTGTTCACCCATTAACTAACTATCCCTCAGCTCTCAGCCACCGTACAACAACAAAAATGCAATCTTTGTTTTCGGCACTTTGTGAACCACACATCTGAGTTGATACAGGCAACAGAATGTAATGAAAATGAGGGAAAAAAAGATGGAGGCTAGTATAGCACCATTAACAAAACTGGCAGATGAACTATTAAAAACCTCAGAGCTGTTGTTCATCCCCCACAGTCTCCATCTGATCATGGTGCATCTCTGTATGGTAACATCTCTGGGAGGCAACAGCTCTGTGTTGCAGGGCCAACTCTCTTTAAACAAATCGATTTTTTGTACTGTGGGATTTTCACTGTGACTAATTCAGGATCACATTAAATCCTCATTTCCATGGAGTGATGTGTAAATCCACATTACTCAACACATTAGTCCAAAGGATGATACAGGTGGTCAGTTGCAATAGAGGTTATTCTTTTTTTAAGTAGGAGAAGATTTAGCTTTTATTGATATGGAGCTGACTCCAGATCTGCACATTAGTTATTTTGCTCCCCAAAATAGACTAAAATATTTACTCATTTGTACTTCTTTCACTGGAAGCTCTCCAACACTTTAAAAGTTTATTTATTCCTCACAATCCTCTTGTAAAGCAGATATATCCACATTTTACCAAGAGAAAAACTTAAACTTACTGATGTTAACTGATCTGCCCAAGGCCATGCAGCAAATCAGTAGAAAAAGCTATGATTAGATTTATCTCAAGCACTATCCCCATGTAACTTTCAGCTGTGAGTCACTGACCACACTATCCCTAAGGAAACTGTGGGTTGATCTATAAATTGCTAACCTACCCACTAATTAAGAGCTGGAGATCAGGCTCTTTACTGTCCTTATGGTATGAGTGGGTATGGTTACACTTACAAGATTATAGCGCTATAGGTTATAGCGGTCCCCTTATACAGGAATATGTATAGCGCTATTGTATGTCCACACTCAGACGTGCCAGCGGTATGGCATGGCCACATTTGGGGAACTTAATGCGGCATTAAGAGCAGCGCATTAGGGCAGGTATCCCAGCATTCAGCTGGGTGCAACGTGCTTTTTAAACGAGGGGGGTGAGGGGGGACGCGTTGCGTGTATGCGGAGGGAGAGAGACAGTGGTTTTTCCATTTTTCTGAAAGCCTGTCAGTGAGCCTCCGTTCACAGAAGGCTTTGTTTTCACACAGGCTCCCTCCTTAAACATTTGCATTGCTTATCTGCCGAGTTAAGAAAGAAACTCTAAAGAGGTACTTCCGCATTCCTCCAGCCGAGTTCAAAACAAAGGGAAGAGACGCCTAGAGCCATTTAAGGCAATTGACATCTCCAGAGGTTACTTGTAGCGCAGTGGGTGTCCACATCCTTGCTGTAGCGCTACAGCAGCTGCGCTACAGCCCTTATTCCCCATGCGGAGGTGGATTAATAATAGCGCTATAACTCAGCAGTTATAGCGCTCTACGTGCCTTGCCAGTGTGGACGGGGAGGAGGTTATAGCGCTTGTGGGGGCTTTATAGCGCTATAAAGTGCCAGTGTAACCATGGCCTGAGTCAGAGGCCACAACATGTCACATCTTACTCAACATACAGATGCACAAGACCCTGTATCATCTCCCTACCAAGCCACATACTGCATGTCTTTTCATCCTGTCAAAATTAATCAAAGATTCCATGCTCCAAAACATACATCAGGGATCAAGCTTTTCCACATTCACCCTGAATATACAGGATATACTCTACAGGCCTTCACAAGAGAGGCCTGAGATTCCCCTTTTAACTGATACAGGGTGAAAAGGTGAGCTCAAGTTGTAGGAGCCTACAAACGACTGCATTATCATCATTTATATATGTAACTGGGTAGATTTCAGTTTCCTTTAAGTGCCAGGTGATAGGATTCTACCACTGTATCTGCAGGATAAACAAGCGTGCCAGGATTTTGGATTAGAGGGGCTGAGTTAAACCCGATGATAAAATATTAACTGGTTAATGAAACACAAAACCAACCAACCAAAAAATTCTGTGATTTTGAGAATTTGTGTTTTCACCTGTAACCCAGTCTTCCTCTTTTTAAAAATATTTATTGTTACAGCTACAATGCTGTTGAACATTAATCATCTACCTGAAAGACTCGTTTGTAGAAATTTTTGTTTTCTGCCTTGTGTCGTACAATGCACAATCTGAGAACGTGAAAACCCAGATTTTAAATCTTTCCTACCATTGTGGTTAAGTAGTGACATTCTTTCACACAATCCAGCTGGCAAGCAGTTATCTTTCCAAAGGGGAATTTTTCCCCACAAAGTGGATTTTTTTTTCCATAAAGGAAACCATCCTACTCAAATGACATCAGGGAGAGGTTCTCTGACAGAGTCTATTCTGACAAGTAAGAGAGGTCAAACCTCTTACATAAGTCCAACTCCTGGTCATCACCACCATCACTAGCACATCAGAGAATTGTTTGGACTTTTAACTCTAAGATCGTGTGGTGGTGATAGGAATACTTCTTTCAAAATCTCAGTAGTCATGTATTTCCAACTGTCTTTTTTCTGCTCTGGCAGATTAACGAATGCTTTTCCAAATTTATCACTTGCATTACATTCCCATGTTGCTGAATCTGTGTCTTCTAACTCTATCTAACTTGTACAATTGACTTAAAATCTTGTCAGTGCCCTAAGGGTTTTTCCATCTAAACGTCAGTTAAATATAAAATGATTGACTGTTTTCCACAAAGTCCGAGTGGGCTCATTTTTCTTTGGGAAACACAGACCTACTATTTTTGGACTAAATTTAGTCATTACAAATATGGATTCATTAAAAATTCCATCCATTCCACATCTTGAGACAGGTGTTTATATCACAATTAACAAGAATAATATTTAGCACATTTACTATATTAAGATTCTGTTCTGAAGCTGAAGTCAATGCCCAATAACCCTCACACAAGAGCTCTATTTCCCAGCATCCCAATATTTAAACCACACAAAAATCACAAAACTTTGAGATGGAAAGAGCATCTTACTCTTTGCACACCACACTGGAGCACTTAACTATTACGTTGTTGAAATTTTGGGTGCTTTCGGCTTCTGAAGCTCAGGTCACTTCAGTATCAGGTGCCTAAATACAGATTAAGGAGCATGACTTTAGGGACCTAGGTTTGAAAATTTTGGGCAACATCCTTAGTGAATCTCTCAAGAGGGGGAAAAAAAATGTTATTCTGTGCCTTTATAGAGGAGGATTGTACTTTGGTGTGTCCCTCTCTCTAGGACAGAAGTGGGCAAACTATGGCCCCCGGGCCATATCCGGCCCGTGGGACCGTCCCGCCCGGCCTGCCTGAGTTCCTGGCCAGGGAGGCTCCCCCAGGCCCCACCCCTGCTGTTCCCCCTTCTCCTGGAGCCTCAGCACCCACATCCAGGAGCAGCCCTGAAGTGGCGTGGCTCCGGTAAGTGATGGTAAGGGGGAGGGGCTGCAAACTCCGGCAGACTTCGTGGCCTCCAGACATGCTGCTCAAGCGGCATAAGGGGGCCGGGAAAGTTGGATAAGGGGTGGAGAGTCCTGGGGGCACTCACGGGACAGGGAACGGGGGGTTTCGATGGGGCAGCACTTCCAGGGGCCCGGTCAGGTGACAGGGAATGGGGGCATTGGATACGTGTGGCAGTCCCGGGGGTCTGTCAGGATAGATCTGCCTGTCAGTGGGGATGGATAGGGATCAGGGCAGTCAGGGGACAAGGAGCAGGATGGGTCGGGAATTCTGAAGGGGGGCAGGAAGTGGGTGGGGGGGTCATATAGGGGGCGGGGCCAGGCTGTTTTGGGAGGCACTGCCTTCCCTACCTGGCCCTTCATACAATTTTGGAACCCCAATGTCATCCTAGGGCCCTAGAACCCACCCCAGCTCTAGGATATCTAATGTGATTTCTACATAGCAGGTGAAATCTATGGTATTCTGCTTACTCTGGGAGGGACGGTTTGCAGAGCTGTGATATAGTTCTCCAAAGCTATGCGGCGACGGTCGTTCAGCATGGCTTCCACTCTGGCCATATGAGTCTCTACTAACTGCTGTCTCTCATTCGCTGCTTCTTGTTCCAATGATTCCACTTTCTCCTGGAAATGCTGCACGTTTCATGTTTAAGGAACAACAGTAGAACAATGGTTAAAGAACTCAGCAGAGCAATGGTAAGTGCCTTTTACACTGAGCATTAAAATCCTTCTCTACAAATGATGGAAGTGACCTGTCTTTTACTACAGCCAAGTGTGTTGATCTGTAGAATTTCTAAACCCTCCCCACACTGACTTAAAATGGGAGCTTAGGTGCTTACTATGTCTGATCATCCGGCCATATTAACCAATAGACTATTTTTGCCTCCTTCAGCATGTCAACAAATGAATCCTTCATGTAAGCCCTAGGATCCTGCTCAAGGTGATAAGATTCAGTGCAGGAAAGCATTTGATTTTAGTAGGCACTAAATATATGGGGGGAAAAATAATTCCACCTTCAACAGAATGAGACGTCAGAAATTTACTAAACATTGGTCATTTAGAAAACGAAAATGACCACTATCTGGAAAAAGTCTGAATGGACAGAAGACACAAAACGAGACTGCAGGATTTAATAAGTACCATTCTGGTTCTTGATTTATATCTGTCTTGTGATGCTGCAGTGAAACCAACCTGGAAGTACATGAATGCCTTCCAAATTAATTGAAGTATCCGCAGTGGACCAAAAGGAGTCTCTGGCTCTTTAGATTATAGGCAGCTCTACTTGGACTAGATTTTGTGTGTGTGGTTGGTTTGCTATTTGTGTGGAGGGGAAATGATGTCCTTTCTTTCTATTAGTATATTCACATAAATTTGGTGAATTCTCCTGCTGCAGACCCTCCAAACATTCCCAATATTTCAGAAAGAAAAAAATAGATAATTCCCAGTTTGGCTGAAGGTTTGTTTTGAGTGAGGTTTGTTCCTATTCCAACCTGCTTGCCCATTTCTACTTGGAACCAAGATACTCGTGCTATATTAAAAGTTTATATTTTTACAAATCTGGTATACTCACTACAGCTAGAATGATCAAAGCGGCCTAAGGGAATGGGGTTCCCAACTCCTTCTGAAGATAAATCTTAATCTCATTGAAAACTTTCCCCTACAGTGATAACACTGTAAATTGTGAGGCTGTCCACTGCAATTCAACTGCTAAGTATAAAAGCACACAGACTGATATCGGGGAGCTAAAAGAGCAACAGTAAAAGCAGAAAATAATAATTCCCCATCAAAAATATATTTCCAAATTATACCACAACTAGTGGGGTTCATATTTTCTTTGCAACCCCAATTGGTCTAGTTGTAATTGTGTTTTTCTTTACCTGGATAACAGCCTTCTTATCAGCCTTTGGCAAGTTCTTTGCTTGGCGTTCTGCTTCTTCCCATTCCCTCATGACCTACGCAGCAACAAAATATGGAGCACAACTTTTGAGTTTTCCTCTCATAGTTTGGGATTTAGCAACAGTCAAATAACATAGTGCAGATAATCATCTCTTTTGCTCCTCTTATAACATTTAACAGAGTCTTTGAAACATTTAACAGAGTCTTGTTGTCAATTTAAAAACAAAAAATGGATCACCCTGTCTGAACATCATTCAAGTTCTCTCAACTTGAGGATGCTAGAAGTGAAGCAATGCATTAACTATAGATGTTTAACAGACCCTCCAGCGTCAGCAGAGGAAATAGAGTTACTAGATGGGTTAACATACTGATCTTTTCATCTCAGAGAAAAATACGAGGTTTAAATCTATTTTATGTCCTCAGTTAAAATGAACTAATTTCAACTGATTCTAAAAGGCATTCATTCACATCACAAACGCTTCTAGTTTTTAATGGAATACATCAGCTGGCTTTTGATCAGAACAGGTCAAGACTATGTGCAATTTCTGCTAGACTGTTCTGTATGCATGCTAAACACAAAAAACTGAGCTTACTTATGTCCCAAGTACAATACTGGCAGAAGAACAATATAGAAAAACTTGCAGAAGACTTATTCTGAACAATCTGAAAGGTCACTTGCCATGGGGAATGAAAAGCAATACTCTCTTGCAAAGGAGGGCAACTGCTGTTTCCTTCTGTGTGTGTTCTGTGTGTGCCATTTGAAATCACTGTAAATTGTTATCAAAAACATGACCTTGCTCATGAACGTCCCCATTTCATTCCTAGGCAGCAATCTTTTAAGACAGCACCTTCCATGCGTTAGTAGAACTTCTTCCACTGAACACTGCATATGCAAACAAAAGTGACTTCTGTTCGCACTATTGTAAGTAAGTAAATAAATAGCCCCAGCAATTTTCCTGCAAAATACATAGGTTTCCCTTCCCTGTCCCTCAATGGAAAATGCAGCCTTCATGACATTTAGAACAGAAGCTCATTTGAATAAACATGTCCCATCAATTTACAGAGTCTTTTAACTGGAAAAACTAACTATGCTGTTTTGGCTAGTTCCAGAAATGTGGAACAAGAAAGGTGGGTGGAGAAGTTACTTATCTTGTACAGTAATTTGAGTTCTACAACATGTGTATCCCAATGGGTGCTCCACATCAGCACACATGTGCCCCCGTGCGCTCTTGATTGAAGACTTTTGTCAGCAGCATTGGCAGGTCCGCATCTGTGCCCTAGTCACCCTCATGCCCCAATACAAAAAGTATATAGGAAAAGACTGACCCATCATCACATCTGTTCTGTCTCAATCATGGAAGTCTCACAAAAGATTCCAAGGCAGGGAGGAATGAAGGCAGGTAGTAGAGCTCCCATAGGAACAGACATCTCAAAGAATACAAGTTACTGTGCAAGGTAAGTAACCTCTCCTTTGACTAGTGTCCCGATAGGTGCTCCCATCAGGAGACTCCCAAGAAGTATCTCCATTATGGAGAAGAGTGGCAAGGAAGCAGATATAGTCCAGACCATAGGAAAGCTGTGTCAGTCCTGGAAGCAGGCACGAGAATATAATGCTGGTAAAATGTATGAGGCGAAGACCAGGTGGCTGCCCTACAGATGTCTGAAATGGGTACATTTTTGAGAAGGGCTACAGAGGTAGACTGTGCCCTGGTGAAATGAGCAATAACTCTCAGAGGAGATGAACCTCCAAGGCTTTGTAGCATTACAGTATCTGCAATCCATGTGGACAGTCTCTGCACAGAGATTGGATGGCCTTTCATTTGTTCTGCAAAAGAGATGAAGAACTTAGCAGATCCCTGAAAGGGCCTAATCCTGTCAAGGTAAAAGCTTTCTTAATATCCAGGTTTTGCAATGGTGGGGTGGGCAAAGACTAAGAATCCTCATGGAGGTTGAAATGCTGTGTTAGAAGTGTGCACCCCAAACTATGAGGGAGGCATTTGTGGTGATAATCCTCATGGGAGGGGCAATACCAATGAAACTCCCATTCACACCTTTTGAGGGTCCTTCCACCAGTTCATAGAATTGAGGACCTTCTGAGGTCTGGACATCTGCTTGGAAAGATTGTGTCTGTTGGCGGTGTAGACGGTTCTCAACCATACTTGAGGACACAGAGTGAAGTCTTGCTAAAGGAATGACAAATGTGCAGGTTGCTACATGGCCCAGAAGTTGTCGGCACACCCTTGCAGTGTTTTATGGACTCTCTTGTATTGTTGAGACAAGGTTGGCCATTGTGGTGAATCAGTCACTGGTTCAGTATGCTCTGGCATAAGAGGAATCCGGGGTGGCTCCGATGAAGTCTATACGTTGTGTGATGTTAGGGTAGACTTCTCCAAGTTGAAGTGGAGACCCAGAGAGTGAAAAAGAGACAAAGCCTTGCTAGGTGCTGTCTGTGCTTTGAGAAGTGAGGGGGCCTTTAGGAGCTGATCGTTCAGGTAGGGAAAGACTATGATGCCTGTCTAGTGAAGACAGGCTGCTGCTGCTGACAGAACTTTGGTAAAGACCTTTAGGATGGCAGAGAGGCCAAAGAGTAGGATGTAATACTGGTAGTGGTCCCTGTCTACCACAACATGTAGGAGTAGTTTGTGCTAGGGATGAATGGTGACATGAAAATAAATATCCTAACTGTTGTCAGAGTCACCATTCTGAACCACTGGGAGTGGACAAAAGTATTTAAAGTCCTGTGGTCCAGGATGGATCTCCATCCTCCTCTTTTTTTCAGGATGAGGAAGTACCAAGAACAGAACACTTTCCTGAAGTCCGGTGGGACAAGTTTGATCGCCCCCAGAGCTAGGAGGGATTGTACCTCCTGCCATTAAAGGTACCCCTGAAGAGGAACGGGGTAGGAGGGTGGTAAGGAGCTGGATCCATCCATCTGAGCTGATAGGAGCCCAGCAAGGCAAGAAATGGGACGGATAATTGCCCTAATGGTGGGAGGGGAATAGGTGCTATGTAGGATCAGGAGATAGTTTATGACCCTAGACCACTGGGTCAAAACAGGCATTTTGAAGATGTCGCTGGTTTGCAAGTTGCTGAGTAGGAGGACCATTTCTTAGGGAATCTGGGCTTCTCCCTGGGCAGTTTAGCCAGTGTTGTGAGTGAGGCTGTTGAGCCATCTGTGACCTTCTGTATTTTCTTTTTGTTGCAAGAGCATTGATACTTAAGTGTAAAAGCTGAAATTCTATAACTGTTAAAATACAAACAGTCAACATTGCATGTCAAAATATACAAAGTGACTATGCTCATAACAAACTCTGGTAAGTACTCAGGCAGCATTTTTCTTACTTTTCCTATCTGTAAGTTTAGATTATTATCAATAAAAATATTTTTTCGTGGGTTTCTATTGTGGTTACATTGACATTAACTGAGATTTACTGTTAAAAAGCTAATCCTTCCAAGCCTATCCATAATGGTGGAACAAGGAGAGGTATAGAGCAGGGTTGGCACCCTTTCAGAAGTGGTGTGCCAAGTCTTCATTTATTCACTCTAATTTAAGGATTCAAATGTCAGTAATACATTTTAAGGTTTTAGAAGGTCTCTTTCTATAAGTCTTTAATATATAAATAAACTATTGTTGTTTGTAAAGTAAATAAGGTTTTAAAAATGTTTAAGATTTTCATTTAAAATTAAATTACAATGCAAAGTCTCCCAGACCAGTAGCCAGGACCCAGGCAGTGTGAGTGCCACTGAAATCAGCTTGTGTGCCGCCTATGGCACCTGTGCCGTAAGTTGCCCAGCCCTGGTATAGAGACTATCAAATCATTGGTCTGTGGATTGAACATTGTGTTGTATTTAGAAATGCACCTATTAGTGTACAAGGTTGTACAATGCATTAAGTGCACATTAAGCACTCGTCACTTTAGGTCATGATTTTGGTGGCCTTAAAAACTTGCCAAAACCATACAGGCAGTTTCTGTTTAGAAGACTGAATTATCATAAATGCTGCAAGTTATGAGAGAACATGAAAACTACAGTATTAATTCAAGTCACTGTGCCTTTCTAAAACACCATGGTACGTGTTAAGTCTTAAGCATCAGCCTAGATTAGCAACTCTATATGATCTTTTTTTCCTTTTGTGGATTTAAATCAGACCTTTAACCTCTCTTTAATACTCCTTTTCACTCTGATTTTGTAGTTAGAAGTTTTTGAAAACAACATTTCTTTGCCAAACAATTGATCTTTGTCCTCAAAACTAACCTTGAAATTTAAAGTCAAAGCCATTTTGCTAATCCATATGATGAAAACAAGCATTATAGGCAATGTGATAAGGACATATTTGGCTAGACCAGGTTTCACAGCCTGTTATCGTTTCCTTAAACCCTTCTGGGTATAGGAGGTGAGATTATAAATTGACAGCTCACACAGCCGGGCTGAAGAGATGAAAATTCTGGGATCTGGAGTTCAACTCTGGTGCAATGAGAATGAATGGCTTGTGAAAAAGTAGAACATGATTATCTTTAGAAACAACCTTCAGTGTAGTATTTGCACAAGCAGTATTTTAAGGGTTGGATTTTGCAATCAGTCAAATGTAAAGTGCCAAAAGCCTCTATTTACACTAGCTGATCAGAAAAATTCATTTTTTGCCAGCAGCCATCCATATGCAACAACTCTACAACCCAAAGAAAACTTCTATTTTTTTTAGGTCACAGGTTTAGAGAAATTATGAGAATTCAACAAAAAACTGTTGGCAACTGTTTCTGAGAACAAATTGCAAGAAGAAAAATCATTCTGAAGACATACATTTGCAGAAAAAGGCTGCCTCAGGACCATGAAGTTGTCTCGTATGTGCTTCTAAAGATATTCCCTTTCACTGAAAGAAAAAAGCAATCAAGGCCATACAGATTTATGGCACTTCAAAGACTTGGCTGTTTTCACATCGGGAAAATGACAACTTCTAGGTTGAGATTTAAGACACAAGCCATTTCAAAGTCAAACACTCCTCAGAATTCAGGACATATTGCATGCTATACTTTTTTGGAGAGATGGGAGGGTAAGAGGGATACGAGGGGAAAAGGAAAGAGGGAGTAACAAAAATGTTATTTATTATTAAGACAAATGCTAATCACCCAAATCCCATTATATTTTGACCAGAGGAATTTATTCTGGCTACATTTTCTATGAATGGTAGACTACCTATACAGAGGGTATATATGCTACGTATATCAAGCTAATTTATATAAAATCAATCATGCTAGTACAGGGTACCTATCTCAGGAGAAGGTTTTATTCAGAATGCCAAAAATCATGACACCAAGGTGAATATCTGTCAAAGGCTTTCTTCTTAAACGCTGAGATTCTGGCTTCCCCTGGTCTTACTACTGAGGTACCTCAACAATCTCTAAAGAACTGTGGCTCAGTAGTTAAGGAGGCACTGCTACTACTGAAAAAGCATTAACCAGGCTTGGAGTGGAAAATGATTCTGCACATGGAGCAGGATCACACAGACCCCTGGTTGAGAGGAGGCAGTGCCTTGTATGGGCTATGGTGGAGAGAATCATAGAATCTAGGACTGGAAGGGACTTTGAGAGGTCATCTAGTCCAGTTCCCTGCACTGATGGCAGGACTAAGTATTATCTAGACCAGTGGTTCTCAAACTTTTGTACTGGTGACCCCTTTCACTCAGCAAGCCTGAGTGCACCTGCCCCCCACATCCATGAAAAAAAAAGCTTGAATATATTGAACACCATTAAAAATGCTGGATGCAAAGCGGGGTTTGGGGTGGAGGCTGACAGGTCATGACCCCCCCATGCAGTAATCTTGTGACGCCCTGAGGGGCCTCGACCCCCAGTTTGAGAACCCCTGATCTAGACCATCCCTGACAGGTGTTTGTCTAACTTGCCATGAAAAATCTCCAGTGATGGAGATTCCACAGCCTCCCTAGGCAATTTATTCCAGTGCTTAACCACCCTGACAGTCAGAAAGTTCTTTTTCCTAATGTCCAACCTAAATCTCCCTTGCTACAATTTAAACCCATTGCTTCTTGTCCTACTGGGAGAGGTCAAGGAGGACAATTTTTGTCCTTCTTCCTTGTAACCACCTTTTATGTACTTGAAAACTGTTACGTCCCCTCTCAGTCTTCTCTTCTCCATACTAAAACCCAATTTTTTCAATTTTCCCCCAGAGGTCATATTTTCTAGA
The DNA here is from genome assembly GCA_007922305.1 of Dermatemys mawii. Taxonomy (NCBI): domain Eukaryota; kingdom Metazoa; phylum Chordata; order Testudines; family Dermatemydidae; genus Dermatemys; species Dermatemys mawii. The sequence continues at coordinate 7,928,143 of ML677384.1, read as the reverse complement.
CCTTTAATCGTTATTGTTGCTCTTCTCTGGACTTTCTCCAATTTGTCTACCTCTTTCCTGAAATGTGATGCTCAGAACTGGACACAGTACTCCAGCTGAGGCCTAATTAGCATGGAGTAGAGCAGAAGAATTACTTCTTGTGTTTTTGCTTACAGCACTCCTGCTAATATATCCCAGAATGATGTTCTCTTTTTTTGCAACATGGTAACTCATTTAGCTTGTGGCCCACAACGACCCCCAGATCTCTTTCTGCAGTACTCCTTCTTAGGCAGTCACTTCCCATTTTGTATGTGTGCAACTGATTGTTCCTTCCTACGTGGAGTACTTTGTAACTGTCCTTATTGAATTTCATCCTGTTTACTTCAGACCATTTCTCCAGTTTGTCCAGATCATTTTGAATTTTAATTCCATCCTCCGAAGCACTTGAAAGTCCCTCAAAGCTTGGTATCATCTGCAAACTTTATAAGTGCACTCTCTGTGCTATTATCTAAAATAATTTATGAAGATATTGAACAGAACCGGACCCGGAGGACCCCTCTTGATGTGCTTTTCCAGCTTGGCTATGAAATACTGATAACTACTTTACGGGAACAGCTTTCTGACCAGTTATGTACCTACTTTATAGTAGCTCCATCTAGGTTGTATTTCCCTAGTTTGTTTATGAGAAGGTCATGCGAAACAGTATTAAAGCCTTACTAAAGTCAAGATATACAACAACTACCACTTCCCCCCACCTGCAAGGCTTGTAACCCTGTCAGAGAAAGCTATTAGGTTTGGTTTGACATGATTTGTTCTTAAAGCCATGCTGTTACTTATCACCTTATTATCTTCTAGGTGTTTGCAAATTGATTGCTTAATTATTTGCTCCATTGTCTTTCTGGTTACTGACTGGTTAGTAATTCCCCACATTGTCCTTACTTCCCTTTTTATAGATTGGAATTAGAAAGCCACAACTGCCATTGTGAGTGTGTGTGTGTCCCAAAAGTGCATCATACCCTGACAGCAGCACCAGAGCTGAGTGTGGAAAATACAAAAAAAGTGAGGCTGTGAACCATATTTGCTGACCCACCTACCCACAGATTGCATTGACTGCTGCGCCAGTGTGGTGCTAAACGACCAGCAGACGCTGGGTTGTCACACTGGTGGTGGGCAGCAGGGATGAGCCTAACAAGACTACTGCTCTGAGCCTGGCTGATGAGGGAGACATGGACCATTTAATATCTGGTACAGAGAATGTCTGGTACAGCAGCCTATTTAAATTCTGTCATCGCGTGAGGGACACTGGAGAGTCGATACCCTTTGAACCACCATCTCAGGAAGGAAAGCTGTCCTATGCTATGTAATATATATCTAAAAATACCATAGAAGACCATACCAACATCTTCCCATGACACACAAAGCCTGGCCCCACAAAGCAATATCAGGGAATTAGCTTCCGAACTGCCCACAGGCAGAACCTTCATCTGCTGGCATTCTAGAAATTTAAGTCTCACCTCTCACATGCGCAACCCAAATGTTCAAAGTTACAATGTAGGATGAATAACAGAATTTAGCAGTTTGGTTTGGAGCTACTTTATATTTTGTGTGTTATATTACACTATTGCTACAGAAATAACACAAAACCCTCAGAAAGAATTTATTTTTGAGAGTTTCACAGTAAGCAAAGGGAAACCGTAGACAGATTTTGTGCAAGAATATATTGACCTGTTGCATCAGTCCTACTTGAAGCAAACGTGGGGTAATAAAGGCATTAAGCTAATCAAAGACTGTCACTGTCTTTCTATCTAATCGGCTGGGGATAAATTACGAGTAGGAGAAGTTGAGAGACAGATGCAAGACTCTGAATGTTGTTGGAGATGGGGTGAGGATGACAAATAGAATTTATTTATCCTGTCAGTTTTTTAACATTGCAAATCTTAGCCCCTCAGTTCTCACTCTTCATGGGGAAAAAAGTCAGATAATGAGAAGAGTGTACAAGAACAAGACAATGAGATAGGTAAAAACTAATTTTTAAGAAGTTTTTAAATTTTCCAGTATTCCTTTAAATAGTTTCCCAGAAGTGAGAAATTTTACTTCATTTATAAAGTTAGCAAAAATGCTTTCTAACATGTATTTTAACAGAATTTTCTTTTAAAGTTTTCTGGAGCTACAATTTCTCTGCTTTTCTTGTTAATCTATGTAATTCCAAGTACTATCACTATTTTTTAATTGCATACTCTCCATAATGCTTTCTGGGTAATTACACATTTGATTAGTATATGAACCTTTCAGCTCTGTAAAAAAATATAAACATAGTTTATGCAAACGTCATTCTTAAAGATTAAGTCAAACACAATTAAAACTCAGACCAAGTTTTTGGGATCAATTTGAAAGTGAGACAAATTCTAAGGAATAATTAAGAAAAATCTCATCTCTTTATACACTGCCTTTTATTTGCAAAACATCTCTCCTTGGCTATGCAGTAATTTTAAGCTACTGCTTACAGCTGGCCACTTAAAGAATGTTATTATTGATAGATTCTCTTTGTGTGACAGGCTATACCAGGATGTATTATAAAAAGGATATATGCTATTATTGCAGCCTCACCAAGAGCTTGTTACTAATGGCACAAAGAGTTTCAGATGAGACTATTTAACTTTACCATTGGGTTCAGTGAATAATTTCCTCTTTACCTCTGCTTATCTACTGGAGACAAGGGTCACTCCCATGCTAGTCAAACACAGAGCTTGAGGAAAGCTTTGAATTAAGCTCTCTTATGTATTAGTACAATGGACAAATTTGCAGCACTATCAGCTTGGCCACCAAAGTAATTTTAATTAAGATGGTGATTTTTCTGAAAGGCAAAGGAGATCAATGCTTTAATGTTTTCAATGGGCTTATTTCAGAATTTTCCTCTTCTTTATTTGGAAGTGATAACTTCCATTTGTCATGCTGCTGGTGAGGTGTAGGTCAAATAGCCAAGAATATACCCCTCTGCCCTAATAATTTGCTGTCATATTTGCTGTGTGTAGATTTAAAATGAAGAGCCAGGTATCAATGACTTGGCTTGTTTACCCGTAGAATGCCAAACATAACCAAAATCCTATATTAATATGTAGGGTGAACCTGTTTTGCTTACTCTCCATCCACCCAGTCTCCATAGGTCTGAAAACTTCACTCACGTTTGTGGGTTTGCATTATGCAGGAGACTAGGTGGTATACAGGAGAATGGGAAAAAGAAGTAAAATTCAACAGGATAAAGGAACAGAGAATGAAAGTTATAATGGATAAGTTACAGTACAATACCTGTTCACTATATACAGTGTATCCAACTTGTACCAGGTTAGCTTTCACGGATTGCTGTTTTGTCCCTAGTATGTATTGCAAACTTCCTTTGCACTTCTTTTTTTAAAAAAAATGTTTTTCCTCTGTGCTGCTTATGGAAATACCACGGGAAGAGTTTCTATTGGCATTTCCATTACAGATCCTGTTTCTGAAAGAAGTAGAAGCTCCACTACTAATGTTCAGCAGGATGAAATATGGTATGTAGCATCTTAGACTACGAGAGTCTTTTTGGTTAAAGGAAAAAAAATGTGGCTTTATATTTAGTTCAAAAGCCTGTATTTTCCTCCCTACTTTGGTTTTAGATGTATTTCATGTCACCTTGGGCCACACGTGCACACACACGCACACACACACACGCACACACACACACGCACACACACAGAGTCAACCCCCTCTCTTGATTTTAACAAGTACATGTCAAAGTGTGCATATATCTACAGGAATAAACAAGCCTTCAGAGATTTCCTTAGTTGTCACTGTATGATCCTGTAAGCACTGAGGCAGCTCCCAATTTCAAGGCTACAATTTCTCTCTCTTGCTCTCTAAGAACAAGAATTATTTTTTCATAGAAAAAGTTTGGCACATCACCACAGAGAAGCCATGGCAAATTATGATCAAATCACAGATATATGATCCGTTTTTAAGTAGCAAAATCTTTCTGTCCTGACTTGTGTCTTAGGAAGCAGCACCCTTTCACCTTCTTCAGAGTCAGAAAGGAGTTTACTTACCTTACAGTAACTTGAGTTCTTCAAGATGTTTTATTCCTAGGTGTGCTCCACTGTAGGATGCATGCATGCCCATCAGACCAACCTGCTCTCCTTCTTTGAGAAGGTAACTAATTTTTTAGACAAAGGCAATGCAGTAGATCTAATCTATCTGGATGTCAGTAAGATATTTGATACAGTTCCACAAAGGAAATTATTAGTTAAATTGGAGAAGATGGGGATTAATATGATACCTGATGGAACTGGTTAAAGGGGCGACTACAATGGGTCGTCCTAAAAGATGAACTTTCAGGCTGGAGGAAGGTTACTACTGAAGTTCCTCAGGGATCAGTCCTCAGACCAATCTTAAATAAGATTTTGAATACTGACTTTGACATAAAAAGTGAGCGTTAGCTAATAAAATTTGCGGATGACACAATGTTGGGAGGTGTAGGCAATAGGGAGGAGAACCGGAATATCATACAAGAAGATCTGGATGACCTTGTAAACTGAAGTATTAGAAAATACACTGGGAGGAAAAATGTCCTGATCCATATGCAATGGAGAGACCACTCTGGGAAGGAAAGCTGGATGTGGCCTGAGCTGGACCTTGTCCTTGTGAAAATGGCGTAAGGGGGCTCCGACGTGAGGGCCCTGAGCTTCGACACCCCCAAGGCGTTAGCCTCCAGGAACATGACCTTATAAGACAGGAACAGTAGAGAGCACATGGCCAGCGGCTTGAAGGGAAAGCCCATAAGGACAGAGAAGACCAGGTTAAGATTCCAGGCAGGAACAGGTTGTTGTATGTGAGGGAACAGCCTTTCCAGGCCCCTGAGGAAGTGGCTGATCAGGGAGTCAGTGAAGACAGAGAAACCCCCAGCACCCGGGTGGAAAGCCGAGATAGCTGCCAGGTGGATCCGCACCGAGGAGAGCAACAGACCCTGCTGTTTTAAGTGAAGAAGATAGTCCAAAATGAGCGGGATGGAGTGCGCAGCAGAGCGTGCCCGTGCAGCTCTGCCCAGAAGCACAAGCACTTCCATTTGCCCATATACGTGGCCCTAGTGGAGGACTTCCTACTGCCGAGGAGCACTTGCTGAATGTGATAAGAGGAGGCCAGATCAGCGGGGTTCAGCCATGGAGCATCCAGGCTGTGAAGTGGAGGGACTCCAGGTTTGGGTGCCAAAGGCAGCCACGGCCCTGCGTGATCAGGTCCGGGAACAGGGGTAGCTGTACAGGCATCCTCACGGACATCTGCAGAAGTGATGTGAACCAGTGCTGGTGCGGCCACGCCGATGCTATCAGAATGACTTGCGCCCGGTCCCTTCGGATCACGCTGTGGACCAATGGGATTGGCGGGAAGGCATAAAGCAGGCCATGAGTCCGCGGGAGGGAGAAAGTGTCCATGATTAACCCCGGGCTGAAGCCCGTGAGGGAGCAGAACCTGCGGCACTGTGTGCTATCCTGCGTCACGAACAGGTCTATCCGGGGAGATCCCAGAGATGGAAGATTGAAGTCACCACGTCCCTTCAGAGGGACCACTCGTGGCCGTGGAAGGACTGGCTGAGAGAGTTTGCCAGACTGTTTTGTACTCCTGGTAAGTAAAATGCCATCGAGTAAATGTTGTGCTCCACAGAAAAGTCCCACAGCATGACGGCTTTCTGGCACAGGGGAGAGGAGTGTGCATCCCTCTGTTTGTTGATATATGTTGTCTGTGAGAACCGCAACACACCTGCCTGATAGGTGAGGTTTGAAGGTCTGGCAGCCCAGGTGCACTGCCCTCAGCTCCCTGATGTTGATATGTACAGACAGGTCAGCTCGGGTCCAGAGGCCCTGAGTCCAAAGGTGGGCACCTCAACTCAGGTCTGACATATCTGTAAACTAAGAAAGGAAGGAAGCTGAGAATAAACGGACGTGTGATTGTTCCATTGAGTTGTAGGCAGCTGAAAAGGAACTGAGTGTCAGTAGGCCTGCACCTCCACATATGCCCTTGTTTGGAGGCATAAGGTGCTTCTCTGAAAAGGTGCAGGCCTGTGGACGCTACTTTGCATTCTCCAGTCAAGAGTTCACAGGCACGTGCACATCCTATGATTGAGCACGCACAGGGACATATCCTTGAAGATAAGGGAACAGGTGGTCTCTTTACTCCGCTGCAGATTGGAAGAGCAGCAGGTAAAAACCACAGGAGTTTCCCCAAAATACAGGAAGTCAAGGAATTCATGAATCCTGTGACCCATCTGACAAGACATCAGCCTTGATTACGAACAACCAATATGACCTACCTGAGACATTCTTTCACGGTGCTTGGCTTCGAGTCTCTCCTTGGCTTTCTGGAAATGGGCATGCTCATTCTCATCACCAGGTGTCTCCAAGTATTTGTCAACAGCATCAGGGGTGCTGGCAGCTGTGGTGGGGACTAGGGTAGGAGTTTTATAGGAGAAAGGGGAAAAAAGGACAATTTAAATTTAGTATCAATAAAGTTCATCTGAATACAGGAACAAACATCATTCTTTTTCCAGTAGAATGAAGCCATTCAAGTAACTTCAGTCAGGAGACTAGCTTTATAAAACTTCTATATCAAACATACACATGGTGACATCAGAGAAAGATTTCACTCTTTTTTTTAATAACTCAGGAAAAACTCTTCCACTCAGTACAATGCTACTTAACAGATTATGAGCTATTGGCAAAGGAAACATGCAAAGAGCAAACATACTGGGCACTACCTAAGGTACATAAACTGACAGCAGACATGTTTTTCAAAACCACAAGCTTTATTTATAAAGATTTTTTTTTAAAACATACAACAAAACAAACACACTTTAAAGCATCTACAGACTATAAAAAACACAATCATACTATAGTCCAAGGTCACTCCAATCAAAATCCCTCTCATTGGCAATCTGTTCTCATAAAGATGTGTTTGGTTCACAATAACACGGATTACAAAACCGTAGTAAGCTGATCAGTGCATTGGACGGTTAACAAGAATACTTGTTTTCTTAAACGAAACAGCTATGAGATAATCAACTATTCTTTTGTGATTCAGTAGCAACCATGAATTGCTAAGTAACAAAGGAAAACATTTTCTAGTAGAGATTTACTGAAAATCAATGGACTCCACAACCATCTCCTATACTGCAATTTTTAGGATTATTCCATAATTTTTTATTGCACTCTCCCATATTTTGAACATTTTAAGATGTCATTTAAACGAAAAACACCTATTGCAAAGGTACAGCCATGACAACAAGAGAAACAAATACAACTCTCCAGGCAAACACCAGTTACAAAAACTTAGACCCTTCTCTACTACGTTTATAGCCTGTTTAGGGCTTAATATTATTTTTCTTACTAAGCACCGACAATTTCTTTTTACTATTTTTATTTTAAACTCTTCTGTTCCTTGCCAGAAACCCCAATGTGAATGGAATGTTAAATTATACAATTACAATGACAAAGAGTCAAGAAATGCAAAAGCTGCAATATTTTTTACTCTTGGAGCCATTATGTAATTATGATGTAATGTAATTATAGCCCTAATTCACCCACACGGCTGGTACCCAACATATATTTAGTACATATGTAGTGTACAGTAGTTCTTATAACAATCCTGTGAGGAAAGTAAGGAGTTATTCCCATTTTACAGATATGGAAACGGAGACATAAAGGTTCATTTACTTGCCTAACGACATGTAATTGGACAGTTTCAGAGTCAAGATTAGATCTCAGGAAAGTCCTGATCCCCGATTCTTTGCTATGCTCATCAGACCAATCTGCCTCCAGTTATCATACCACTAAATATAAATTTCACCCACAAACATACAACCTACATGGTTTATGTTGGACGCCCCGGCTCTTTTTATTACAAAACTTTTATAGCGTGTCTTAAATTTACAAGATGCTTTACAAATGCAAGATAAGGCAAATAATTTGTTTCAGATTAAGACATTCCTGCTATGGTACAATGTTCTATACTGGAAAAATCTATTAGCACTGATGAATTCCAGCTATGATCATCTGGAACTTGAACTGAGTGAAGAGAAAACTTTTTGCGTTGTTCTTAAAGCATTTCAAAAATGCAATTTTCTACCTTTGTGGTTAATATTTGTCACATGCCGAATCTATTTGATTTCCTCCATGTATTCTCTTTGCTGAAACTACAGTTAATAAAACTTATTAAAATGAAAAAAAATGTATCGTGAAGATAAGTTTTAAGTGGAAAAAAGTGATTGAATGAACTAATTGTGCAATAAACATGTATGCAAATTTAACCTTTAATTTATTGCACACAAAAAAAAGTCACAGGCATTTGGAATAACAGAAGATCAATCAAGCCATGTACACGTTTAGGGACTGATTTTCAAGAGCTCTTCTCCTTTGTAGTTATCTAAATAAAGGGCAGATTTTCAGAAGTGTTCAATGCCCAGTTTGCAGTGGGATACTTACAGTCACATTTTCTAGAGAGCTCAACATATCGGGTGCTGAGCTGTTTTCAAAATCTAGACTCAATTGTGTGTGCTGAGCACTTAAACAACAACAACTGGCCACCAGTTGCGTACCCTTACAAAATTCACACCTGTGATTCTTCACTGATGCTACTCCACCCACGGTAGTAACTGTGAAAGTTGTAGCTAAGAGACAGGTCAGACTTTTTACCAACATATCACCTAACCCTGCTCGGAGCAGGTACCACTGGTGGAAAGTAACGGCTAGAAAGTTTGCTAGTAGAGGTTTCAATTTTCTATACTGTGTGTTCCATCAGTTAAATTACGTATACTGAGTATGCAATAGCTACTATGTGAAACCTGAAATAAAAAAGTATGTGTAAACTTGGTGGAGGGCAGAGAAGAAAACTTTTCCCTATTCATAAGGCTTTTTCCCTATTCATAAGACTCTATTCTTCATGAATAATGCCTATGAGATACATTATAGATTCCTGGACAGGTGGTGTAGAGACTATAAGCTTCAGCTTTAATATAATAATAAATAAAATAAAATAATAATCTAAGCTTCCTGGAAACAGACTTAAATCTTAACAGGGCCAACTGTGTCGCTTGCCTTTGCAGTTTGTGGAGTCTTTCATATATAATAATAAAAGATACCCCGCCCCTTTCTTTAAATAAAGTAAGCATGCCCTTGGGAGTGAGACTAGATGACCCTTACGGTCCCTTCTAACCCGACAATTCTACAAAAGTTTCCCATTTCCCAAAAGTGTTTCTGAAAGTGCTGATAAAAAGGACTTATGCATAAGTGCCAAACACACCATTATAGAAAGACTTATAAGTGGTGCTTAATTTGTGGCAGGGCTTGCTAGTTCATAGTCCTGGCACCTCTGTGCTTGCTGCATCAGTTATGAAAGGAAAAAAAAATGCTTTTGCCCTGGAACCCCTCTTATTACAAATTAAGCACTGCTTCTAAGTACAGTATGCATGAAAACGCCACTTAGTATTTATAAGTACATGTACAAATATAAGCACATGTACTTTCAACTCCCACATTTTCTGCAACTATCTAGTCAATACATAGACAGCTACCTAAATAATATAAGCACACAGTGGAAGAGAAAGTAAAAGAGGTGCATATTGGGTTTCTTCTCTCAATGCAGGGCACGGAGAGGTATGTGTCTGCTGGGGCCCAACCAGAATCCAGGACAGCTGGGAGGGATGTGATTTTTTTTAATGTAATTTGAAAAACGCACTTGCAGATTAAAAAGAAATGTTACTTATGATTTCGGTACCTTGAAAATGTACTTTAGTACAAATACAGAATACGTAAAATACATGAGTACAAGTATGTAGAGTACTTCAAAATACTTAGGTATACTCTTAAGTACATGGGAACCCTGTCTCTCACGCACATGTATAGCAACTCTCCCATCCACCAGATTACTGGATTTCACTGGAGCTGCATATAATTTGTGAAGTGATTTGGGATTAATAGTATTATATAAACATGATATAATATTCAGCAAATGAATAGATTACTTCTGAAATGCAATATGTTTAATTATATCATCAATGTAAGACTAAGGCCAAAGTTTTGTGTTCTGTGAACAAAATGTTATGGTAAAATATTCCACTCCTCTTTAAAAGAATGTAAAGGAGAAAATATATAAAACTTAACCTAATTTCATATTCACCTCAGATGCTAAAAATGTAGATGAAATGGATGAAGAGTTGAGCATTAACATCAACAAATGTCTTGATGGGAATTCAGGATATTACGCATTATAAAATGGGCAGCTGGTGTAGAAGGTTCTAACAAGGACAGGAATTTCAAACTGTGAGTATAATCATCACAATTTAGTGCTCTAAACTTAACTTCTGTGCAGGAAAATGTGCAGATTAGTCACATCTCAGATCTTCTGAACCTCAAAACTTAATTTTAAAAAATATCAGTATCTGCACTGAATAACTGTAATAAGCCTAGTGATGGGTAAGACTCAATAAGTTCCCATAAGTATCCAGAAGCTCTTATCCAAGCCTTTTAATACTCCCTCTGAGTGAAAATTTAATAGCCCTCTGGTTATCTTTCCCTCCCCTGCAACTGTCCTTGTAAGGAAGGGTGTTGCCACATGTGGGTACAAATGAGATTGCAGACGTGTTTGGAATTGAAGACAGGAGATTTTCTCACAACCAAAGAAAAGGATTTGCTTTGGTCTGGGGTTTTCCACCGCAAGAGAGCTACTTCCATAAAGACGACCTCAAATGGGCGGGGAGGGGAGGGGAAGGGAGAGACTTTGAAAATATATGGAAAAGATTGAAATAAGGAGGAGGTTTCTTGGGGAATTTTTCCTGGTTTTTGCTAGAAATTCAGGGCGTGTCTAGTCTGGAAGACTCTGAAGTATCTGGAGAACTAATGAAATCAGAAGAGTCAAGATGCTGAAAGCTGAGCAGATGGAGGAGGGGAAGTAAGAAGGGTTTTGAGTCACACATGTTTAAAGAGCAATTTGAACATATATTTAACTGTGATTGAACACTCTGGAGAAGGAATGTCTTTGCTGAAGATCCCTTTTTAATTATGGTGCAAAAGTGCACAGTAAATATCCCCGAGACTCATATAATTCTTCCAGCAAAACAGGGAAAACCAGACTGGACATATCGTAGAGTGGTCAGGGAAAAAAGCAAGTTACCTGTAAACTAATGTGTGCGCACACACATACAAAGACAACTCTCATTCAGATGTCCTTCATATTTCATAGAGAAGTAATAAAGGCACATTGGTAAAAATTCCTTTACAGATCACCTTAAGAAAAAACATTTCGCTGAAAGAACTCTATGATATTGGCTAAGGGGAGAAGAGGCATGGCAACCAGGTTCTCCTTCCTTTCCTCCCCCTACAGACAGGACCTTTTCATCCAACTTGACTTGGGAGGCTTATACTATTATTCTCCCTCTACCCTATTGCTGATGCTGCTCTAGACTCATGCTGCAATGTGTGCTGAGGGGAGGAAGCGTGTGACAGAACAGACCTGGAGTCTGAGGCTGCTCAGAATGTGGGTGGTGTAGAGTAACAAGATTTTCAAAGTTGACAGAAAGGCCTCTGTTTTCAGAGGAAGTGGGACTAAGGTTATGGTTTTAGTGCTTCCATGCCACCCCTCGCACTTGAGAAAAGCTCCCTGTAAACATTTTCAGAACTAACACATCATCCTCTTCTTAATCCTTCTTTACAGCTCTCCTTTTCTGTGATGCTCATCAGAAAAACTTGACACCCAGTAGGCCACTGGCGGGCAGCAATCACTGCTGACCAGTATCGAGTCTTTGTTTCCTTGCATGCCCCCATTTGTCTGTCTGTATCCATCAATTTTCTTATACTTAGATTGCAAACTCCTTGGGGTAGATACAGTCTCTTTGTGTTTGTGTAGTACTTCGCCCAGCAGGATCTTGGTCCATGATGGTGGCTCTGGCATTACAGTGATATAAAAATTAAATAACACTGCTTCCTGTCAGATAGGTGCTGGAACTAGGAGTGCTACTGCAACCCTCTGGCTTGAAGTGGTTTCCATTGTATACAAGGCTTGCAGTTTGGTCCAATGGCTCTCGGCATTTCCATTATAAAAACTGTTCCAGAACCACTGCCCTGTTGCTCTCCTCAATCTCTTCCCGTCATCCTGTCGATTTGACTCAGCGGGGAGGAAGACTAGCTCAGGGTTTTGCGCAGGAATTAGAGGCTCCCTGGGAGGTGAGTGGAGTAGAAAAGAAGAAGGTGGCAACACATGAAAGACCTCTGGGTGGGTAGTGATCCCTCAGGATCACTGTCTGCTGTCAATTTCTCCAGCTCTATTTGCTGGCTGCTCTTTCATGAAGCTAGTTTGCAGGGAGTGCCAAAAAACAGGACAAAACACTTTAGTCTCTAAAAACTAACTGGACACAAGGAAAAGGTCCTGAACATTGTAACCATCCTGGTTTTCATGGACATATCACCCTTAACGGTCCCTCTCTATGGAAGGGAAGACACTGCTGCTGCCCCTTTGGGTTTTAGATTAGGACTGGAGAACTAGGCTTCATTTCTCTTGATGCTGTGAAGTGGAGCCGGAGGAAGGAGTCTGGGTTGGAAAACGGGAGTTTTCTCTGTTTTTGTCCTTCATCTTGGAAACGTTCCTTAGCGTAGTCTTCCTAAGCATTTTCAGGACTAGTCAATTTATCATTGCATTGCTGGCCCTCTCTTTTGAGGCTCACACTGGCATGAAATAATCCAGTATGTGGTGGTTCATGGCTGGCTAATTAAATTAGCTTAACTGCAAAACTTTGTAAACCTCTTATTACCTGGTGATCATCCTGTAATGAAATCCCAGCACATAACTATACATCCTTGTTTACTCCTAAATATAAAGTTATGGCTTCTTACCATGGACCAATATGCCTCTCTTTCTCTTGCTTTATCTTGTTCCATCTCTCAACTAGTAAATTTCTTAAAAAAAAAAAAAACCACACTAGAGTTTTACAGTCATAATTTTGTTTGCTTGCTTTCCGGACTTTTTTTTAATAGGATAGTGATTCTCAGGCTGAGAATTAGCTACAGACTGAGTAATCTGTCCACATAAGAACTGTATTCCTGTCACGTAAAACAGTGTCTCTCCAAAATTAGCAGTGAGAATATTAAAAACCCATCTTCCCAACACATTCCATAAATAAACTTAGTGGAGGATGTGGGAAAGGATGAATTAACGAAAGCTTATGTTAAATGCTGAAAGTATCTGAATTTGTTTAGTCAGTGACTGAAAAGCTTTGACCTAAATCTTACATTGATGATATAGTTAAATATATTGCATTTCAGAAGTAATCTATTTATGCACTGAATATTATATGATGTTTATATAGTACTATTCATCTCAAATTACTTCACAAATTATATACAGCTCCAATGAAATCCTGTCATCTTGTGAATGGGAGAGTTGTTATACATGTGCGTAAGAGACAATGTTCCCATGTATTTAAAGTGCATACCTAAGCATTTTGAAGTAATTTACATACTTGAACTCATGTATTTTAAGTATTCTGTATTTGTATTTAAGTACATTTTAAAAGTGCCTAATACATAAGTAACATTTTATTTTTTATCTACAAATGCTTTTTCAGAAT